>CBVK0102510219.1:0-13999 GCA_900067695.1 Picea abies
TAGGGATAAAATCCTAAAGTACTAACACTTTAGGGATTTAGGGTTCTAACCCCAACAAGGACAATTAACAAATTTTTAGACAAATATAACGTTGTGAGAGGAAGAAGCACTTATGTTCCTCTCTTAGGGTTTCAATAAACAAGATTTCTTGCAACAAAATAACAATTTCACCATAAACATTGATAACATAAACAATAATTGCAGATATTTACTTCATCCAAGAAACCAAGAGAATTTCACCCTAATTGCTGAAATATCCATCCAAAATCAGCCAACCATCCACAAAAAGATCCCTTCCAAGCATTGTGCATGAGAGAGAAAGACTAGTAACCCTTCAGGGTTGAAAATTGCAGAAGTATTCTCACAAATGGTGAGAGAAAGATGATGAAAAAATAAGAGTGAGTGTTAGCCTTTTTATATGAGTTCAACCTCACACAGTTATCCACATAACATAACAAATGCTAAAGGTGCAAAAATAAATCATAATGAGCCACACGTGTGAGACATCAAACCCTCTTGGGCAAGAAGGAGGCCTCCAAAGGCCACATGGCATCAATCTGGAGTAGTGTGGGAGGAAGTGGTGTCTCTCCTCACCAAAATCCATGCCATGCATCATCGGTATCCCAAGAAGTCACCAAATTTTAGTTGCATCATACCTTAGAAGGTGACATTGTCACCAAAATAGGGCTAGCATCCAAGATCGAGGTGTTGTGTCCAAGATCGAGGGAGTTGCATCTCGTCTCTATCATGTATTTGATTGTTTGTTGCTGCAATGTGCCAGATCCTAGTGAAATATAAGCTCTGGGGCACTCTTCCCAGCCTATTGCATTCTATCCCATCTCTATACTATCATGACTAAATCTGATCCTACCAAGCGCATCTGTCCATCATTCAGGTTTCAATGGTGTGAGAGATAATGTTTGAGGGTGGTGAGTCACTTGATGACCCACCACTCTCCATCACACATGCCAGAGTCCTGCATATAAAGGCACAATGTTTTGGGTACAAGACCAGGATGTCCCTCAAAGAACCATGTCAACCATGTCAGGGCCATCCAAGACAAATCATGATCAAGATTATTTTGAGAACAACAAGAAGGTAGAATTATAACAAAGATATAACAAGGAAATACACATAGACATTGCAAGGAATATAGTAATACAATGAAACTTGGATTCTATTAATGACTGCCTGGAATACAAAACACTATAAAATGCAAAGAACACGAGCTAGCTAGAATGGTGGTAGCTTATCTCTGGATAGAGATGTGTCGGCTATGATGATTCAAAAGAAGCTTATTACAATGAGGCTCCAAAGGTATTTTTAACATAAAGCATAAAATGAGAAAACCCTAAATGTCCAAAACCCTAACCCCAAAAGATGAAACACCAAAAGGTTTGTGGGCCCCAATGGGGATAGTTGATACGTCAACTTTCCAAGGGAACAAATTTTGCATATGATCTCCGTTTGGGGTGGTCGGTTCCCTATCAGAAAGGTTTAGGGCCTGAAAACAACCCCGTAAGTTTGGGACCCAATTTTTTTTTGAAAAATTGTCGAGATGGAAACTGTAATTTTAGCCAGTGGAATAGGTGGGCGGCCACCGATGTCCTCCTAGATCAAATCAAAGTATAAAATATGGTTAGCCAAGGTTCATAAGAAACATTAGTCCTTAAAGCATGCAAAGTAATATGTAACTTAAGATATAATCCATGTAAACAATTTACAACAATATCCCCCTCAAGCATCACACCAAGCAAGGACCCCATGTGAGTTGATAAGTTTAATTATGGGAGGGCCTTCATCCAACTATATTAGGTGTTCCACCTAGATAGGAAATAAAATAACCCAGGCATAGGCACAAGTCTCAAGCGAAGCATGGAGTAAAGAAACCCTTCAAGAGTAAGTGTGAAGGTGATGTGGTTTTGGGATTACTCCATGGCTTATGGTGTCACTGAATCCATTTCTATGAGCGACTTTGTAGAGGGAGCGCTTGTTGGATTGATATACCCTTTCCTCGACACTTTTTGCATTCTGAACCCCTTATTTTTTCTTTTGATACCCAATTATCATTTGCAAGTCCCCTTTACAGGATTTCAAGCTTCATTCCTTTATTTTTATACTAGGTTGTTGTCCTTTATAATTTGGTGCATTCATTCGCATCCTGATAAGGGTGATTACCATCATAGGGGGTAGAGATTAAGTTGTCCTGAGGATTTTATGGTGGCCTTATCATTTATAGCATAACATGGAAATATGGAGCAACTGCATCAACTTATGGGCCTTCAACCCCTTATTCTCATGAGATAATGGACCATGACCCATTACCTAAGTTTGGTACACTATGAGAGGCTCCAAGATGCTAAGTGTTAAGTATGGTGGGGAACAAAATGTTACCCTTGTGAGCTCCCCCCCAATAGTACCCCTTTTCCTTGAGTGGTGACATCATCAGTCTAGGGCATAGAGGCTTGCCACTAAGGTGAAACAAGGCAACTGACACAATTTCCCAAACCACTGATCCATTATCCAACTTCAACCAAAGATCCTCATCCACATTCTTGACAAATTAAGCACAACAAATTACATTAAAGAAGGACTAACATACCTCATGGTGATAATGGCTTACCATCTCCCATACTCTAGGTTGCTTGGATGTGAGGATCCTTGGTTGACCTATAGTCGTAAATGTGAATGAGGGGGGCTCCTGGGCTGCCATCTGTGGACATGTTGAGCATAATCATGGTCTGGATCATGTTCTCCATTGTGAGACATGAGACAATATCTCCTCTAGTTACCCTTAGGCATGGGGGGGTAACAGGTTTGAAACCCAAAACAACCATAATCCATCATAAATATCTGTTAGTCACAACCAAAACGAGTGGCCTGTGCAAACAACTTAACAATTTGAAAACCATTGAGGTCATGGATTCAAAACCCAAATTAAACTCAACATAAATTCACACGTTGGTAGCTACTTATCTATTTCCAAAAATAAACCCAGGATGGTATACATATAAAAATTTTCAACTCAAAATTTAAAATAAAATGAAACCCATATTCAATAATGATCAGTAGATTTGAAACCAAGCTTTTCCTCAGTGAAGTGAAGAAAATTCAATAGTTTATATACTAGACAACAAACAAACTTTTCAAGAACTTGTACTTAGGTCGCAACTCACAATTTAACCAGACGGGTTTATCTTAAATGGTTATGAATGATAAATGGAAAGTGAAATAGTGGATGGAGTGAAGAAAATAGTCATCATATGGTAGCCATTTTCAAGCAGAAACATTGGAACCACTTTTCCATTAAAAGCGGAAAAGTAGGGAAAAGAGTAGCATACTCAAAAACTAGTCAAGAAAAAATCCATTAATAAACTATTATTGCGTAAAATACATGTAAATGATGCTCAACAAGATGATATTTTCATACATGGGCTTGAGTGATTTTATGCGAGTGTTTAGGGATGAAAATGGTTGCTACAACTACTAGGAACATAATTTCCACACCAAGCTCGAGCTCTGCCTCCCCACAACAAGCAATGAAATGAAATGACCAAAGCCCAAGGACAAATGGAGACTGCTATATGTAGGATTGCGTGATTAATTACCACATCCTTGCAAATTAATTGCATGGCCAACCCATCACGTCGAGTTCCCAACATAACTCACTAGTGCGTGCCAATCATCACTTCAAACAAATCACATGAGCCATCAACATATAGACAATATGTCATACTAACCTATAGCAGAATGACCAAAATTCCATGTAAGCACATAACCACACACCATATTAACCTTTTACTCATGGCCATTGTTACTTGTCACTTCATAATATTGGTTAATCATACAAATATACTAGGGTTTAATTGATTGCATTTTCAACCATACACCATATGTACCATGCATACAATATGTCAATATCATATATTATATAACAACCCAAAATTTTTACCAATAAAAATATGCACACCACTTAATATGCCAAACCCAACTCAAGCCTTTTGCCCATAAACTTTAAACTTATGTCATTTCATAAAATAATTTTGTTGTCATATAGAACCAATATGTCTTGTAAAGTGAAAAAATTGACATGATACACCATAACTTTATAACAAGGTCATTGTATATGCATGAGAAAACCTTCTATATGTGTGTAATATTTAAACCATGCTTCCCTTGTTGTAAGTATATGTCTAACTATATGGTTCATATGCCTTGAGTTTGTAAACTCAGAAAATGACTTGTTTTGCATATGGAATCATGAATAGTGCAGGCAATATAAATTTTATGTTTCTTAAGTATTATGTCAACAAGTTGAAGAATGAAGAGAAATAACCATCACTAAAGTACATCAATCATGCCAGGAATCATGTCATATTTTTTGAACCTTCATCATAATACCATTGATGTAGATATGTATGTACATTGAGGGAAAATCTTGAAAATAAACATTCATGTGTTTTCTTATTGGAGACCCCACCTATTAATATTATATCATAGTATACGTAAATAGGCCTTGCAATAATTTGCATGATTTTATAATAAGTGACGAGATTTCAAGTCAATATCTGGCGAATCCACATGGTAGTCAATTTTCTAATTGACTGAAACTTAGAATTTCTGGTTTTTCTTTGAACTTGAAATTGAATTTTGTTGATCATGTTTTCTTCTTAGGTATTTCATCAGATTTTTCATAAAAAATTTCTAATATGCTTTGAATAAACACTCGTGGAGGGTAGAATGCGAAAGAAGAAAAAATGGAACTAGCTATTGTCGTCAAGTCTCAGCAAGACAATCTGGTAGGTTCAACAAATACTACATAAGTAGTGTTGTGAACTAAAAATAATTCATTCATCAATGTTGTTTGTATTCTTTCATTCCTTTTCAAGACAAATTAATGAAAATTTTGCAATCTAATGATCATACATGTAACTTGATTGATCCATCTTTGACCGAAATTAAAAAATCAAAATCAAGAACAACAAAATCCATCTATGAAAAGAAAGATAAAAATAAACGAAAACTATAGAAACAAAAAATCAAATAATGTACAGGAAACACTGGAGATGATGAAAAATCAGTCAAATTTGACATAGTGTTTCAAATGAGAACCATTATTCATGTATGAAAACAATCTACCATCTATGTATTTCAATAAATATGAGTTATTACCAACAACAAAAACGATTATACAAGGACCCAACCATAGATTCTGAAACTTTGAGTGTTTACCCTTATGAGCATGAGAAAAATCCCATAGTAAAACATTTTTATCAACCACAAAAGTAGTTGATTTTTCTCTTTTGTCAAAATATTTCTTGATAGAGTGCTGCCTCTTTTTAATATTTTCAAGAGAAACCTCTTTTGTTCTTCTAGAGCCAACAAAGCATTAATCCTCTGAGGGATATCTGTAGATTTCAACTCTTCAGCCTATAATACTAATCTAAGGGAGGTCAACTCAAGTTCCAAGGCATTATTGCTTCTTGACCATATAATAATTGGAAAGGGGTATGGTCATTACTGGTTTTAGTAGTGGTTCAATTTTCCCATAATGCATAAATGAGTAATGTATTCCATTGGCAAGGTTGATCATTTATGAACTTATTTAAAATTTTGACCAGATTTTTATTTGTAGATTCGACTTTCGCATTCCCTTGTGGATAGTATGCTTATGAAATAAAATGCTTCACCCCAAATTTATTTAGAAATTGGGTAAACTTTCTAGATAAAATTTTTGGCCCATTGTCAAAGATGATTTATATCGAAAGAACAAAACGAGAAAATATATTAGATTCCAAAAATGAAATTACCTATTCATCTTGTGCATGCTTGAGTGGTACAAGTTCAGTCCACTTTGTGAAGTAGTTTGTTGTTGTTGGGATACAAATATGATCAGAAGAAGATGAAGGATTAATAGGACCAATGAAATATAATCCCTACTTAGAAAGGGGGGAATTAGGAAGAACTAGCTACAAGGGCATGGGAGAGACCTTTTCTTTGCCAACAAACTTTTGATATTCAATACATGCCTGTATAAATTTATAAGAATATTTAAAGATTGAAGGCCACTAATAAGCAGTTCTTAAAATATTATGTGCAGTGGCTTTGGCAGCAAAATCACCACCAATAGGAATACCTAAATCTGTTGACCCATGGATTTCCTTTAAGATGTTTTGGGCTGGTGTATCCTTTACACAATGTAACAACAATCTATCAACAATTCTGCAGAAAAAGAGATGTACCTAAGATTGGATATTTGGAGGCTTCAAGTTAAATTCTCCTGCATTCATGGTACTCAAGGTTATGAAGACATTTTTGAAATTACAAAATAGTAGATTATATCCTGATACCAAGGATGTTTTGTTAAATCTAGATTTTCATGTTCAACAAGAAAAAGTGCAGACAAGGCTTCTTGATCATTTTAAGAAGTAACACCTGGTTCAGGATGTTGAGCCAGGTGTAAGGCTAGATATCATACCTTAATAGTGTTAGTGGTTGTGATCGTGAAGTCATGTTCTTGTATCTTAGCAAGTCAATGTGTAATATTTCATGAGAGATGTGTTAGTGAAAGCAAAAAATTAACAGCAGGGAAATGGACTTTTACGTGAGTGTGTTTGCCTAAGATAAAATGGTGAAACTTTTCAATAGCTTTTAGAAGAGCGTAAGTATGTTTTTTTAATTAATGTGTATTAAAATTCATTGTTAGATAAGATATGGCTCATGTAATCTTTTGACTAGTCATTATTTTGATCATCTTTATGAAGAATAATAACATATATTTCTTCTTCAGTGGCATTGGTATAAATAATTAAATCTTTTTCAAAATTTGGTTTTTCCAAAACATGGGCAAGAATGATTACTCTCTTGATTTCTATGAAATCCTTTTCAGTGTCATCATTCCATGAAAATGATTGATCTTACTTTATCATATTGTGTATTGGTTTGACCATTCTAGCAAAATAGAGAATGAATCTTCTAACAACATTGATTTACCCATAAAAGATTAAATTTCCTTTTTAGAAGAAGGGACTTGAATATTTTGAATTGTGGCAACCCTCTTTGGGTCAATACTAATTCTTGAATTAGAAACAATATGACCGAGAATCTTACCTACAGTGACACCAAAGATGGATTTCATAGGATTCAAGGGCATTTCAAATTTTCTGCAACAAAGGAAAACTTTTCTTAGATGATCAAAATGATATAGTCGATGTCTAGAATAGACAGTTAAATCAACAAGATAGATTTGAATAATTTTACCGATAATATCGTCAAAGGCTATTTGCATAGCCCTTTAAAAGTAACACCTACATTTATTAAAACGAATGGCATTCTTTCATGAGCAAAGTTAACCCATTGTGTGGTGAATGTGGTTTTGTACTTGTCATCCCTCTTGACTCTAATCTAATTATAACCTCAAAAACCATCGAGAGGGGACATCATTTGTGACCCTTCCACTTGCTACAAAATGAGTTCCATATTTGGAAGAGAAAAATTATTTTTCACACTTGCCCTATTTAATGCATGTAAATCTACACATAGTCACATATCACCATTCTTCTTCTGCACTGGGACAATGTTAGATACCCATTTAGAATACTCTATAGGAAAGATAATGTGAACATTAATAAACTTTTCAACTTCCTTTCTAATAGTAGCTTCTAAGGCAGGATTAATATGCCTCTATCTTTGCGTTACTGGTTTTTCTTCTTCCTTGATAGGAATAGGATACTAAATAATGTTAGGATAAAAACCATGGAGATATTCATATGACCAATTAAAGACGTCCTTGAATTCACAAAAAAACTCCATGAACTTTTCTTTTTCTTTTTTTGAACATTGGGCTCCAATCTTTAAAATGTTTAGGTCTTCTTGAGTCCCGATGTTCACCAAAATGGTACATCCAATTTTTATTTTTAACTCCTCCTCTTACTTATCCTTTTTGTTTCCAACATCACTAGATGAGAATGAGCTCTCTAGAGGAGTCATTCCTTTAGGAAACTTATTGTCTTCTAGAGATATAATTTCCTTTCATTTTATGGGCTCATTTTGCAAGAAAGCACAAATACTTTTGTCAACAGGAAAAACTTGGCATGATTCTACATTATCAGGAAAGTGAGGACAATATAAAGACTCAATTGTACAATGAGGCCTCTGAGGAAGTAATTGCCTTGTAGGACTAGTTGCAAAAACAACAAGCCTATCAACCATAGAATTCAAGTATATCTTGATATGAGTGATGTTAAAAGACAAAATATTTGAGATTAAATACCACATTGCATGTGTATACCTTTTAAGTAGCTTGTTTGAGGGGGTATAAATTCTTCTAACCAGATTTACAATGAGTTAAGAATCCCCAAAAATAGTAAGATGATAACAACAAATATTGAAAGCATTTTCAATTCCAAGAATGAAGGCTTCAAATTCCGTGACATTGTTAGTACAAGCAAATTCTAGTATGTAAGAAAAATTATGAATCTTTCCCACAGGAGAATACAATACTATGCCCGCTCCATTACCCTCATTAGAACATGCACCATCAAAATGCACATGCCACATTCCATCTTCAGTATCTGGAGGTGGTGAGATAGAATCATTATCTTCTTCTAGAAAAATAGAGTATACACCCATGTCTTCCTCAATATAATTTCCATGTGGCTATGGAAGACTTTCAATTTAGGGCGAAATTAGACCCTCCTTGAGAACAATAATGTTCTTTCCATTCTTGGGAAGGGACATGTGTGTCCCATCCAGTGAAATATATCCACTGTCAATGCTTTCCAATCTCTTCCCAAAATGATGGAATAGTTGTTGACTTGCATGTCAATCAATTGAATATTGCAAGTGGTTCTTATCTCTGGGAGAGCACACAAAACTAATGTCACATCCTTGATTTCACTAGTTGTAACTTGTTGCTGATTATTGTCAGAAAACATACTCTTTGAATTTTCATTCATACATGAAAGAACTAACTCTTCCATGATGATCTTAGACATGACATTATGACCTGATCTACCATCAATTAGGCAACAATGAGAAATTTTATCCATTATCTTTACAGATACATAGAAGGGAGGATTTTTAACATAAATCCTAGGATTATATACACATACTTTATTTATGTACATTCCTTCTTCATTCCGCTCTCCAGATAAACTAGCAATAATGGAAGTTTTACCTTCCATGAATTCTTTCAGATGCCTTTGTTGTTAAGGGATGGTGACCATATCCAATAAAGATCCAATAATGACTGGTCCCTTTTAATGACATGGCTATTCTTGAGTCACGATTATTGTATGTTATAAATATGTTTTATCAGCCCAAATTATAGGAAAATTTAACGGGCAAAATCTATAATTAAGTAATCATGTTAGTTGTGATCAGTTACAAGTAATACCTTGTATCTTCATAATTAATACAACATTGAACAACTTGAGAATCAAAAGATTCACAAGGCTGTTCATGATTTTCAATTTTCTAAGATTAGCTAGAAGAGGGAGCTTTTTAAAAGTAGAGCATATTCACTCCTGAGTTAGTCTAGTTTTGGGGGGGACAATCGGTTTGGTAGATGAAAAACAACATTTGTATATGCACCTCTTGATTTTTGAGTAATAAAGATTTGACAAGTTTGTGGTTTCATTTTATATGTGATTAAGTTGTAGTTCATGTAAATTTTCCATAGCTTGCTAAGGAGGAACGACCCTCCTCTTTAGTAGGGTTGCTGCTATTGTATCAATAGGTAGATTTAATTTGTTTTCTTATAGGTATTATCCTTGCTATTATTGTCATCCATAATTGTTTTGAGTACTTTGGTGTAGATGCAACTTGCTACTACTCGAATTTAATTTGGTCTAGATTTTATTTCTAGCATTATTGTTATATGTTATAGTGCGATTGATGATCTTCGTTGTTGTTGAGGTTAATGGAACCCAATGAAATTGTAGGCATTATTTCCAACCATTCATAGGTGCATATTGTTTTAATTCATTTCGCGCAACATGGTTTTCCTATTCACTTTCAACAGGTGATTTACTTTAAGCAATGTGATTTTATTACCAAGAAAATTTCTACATTTCATTTCTAGCAAATGTGTTTCCCATTTCAATGCAAGTGAGGATTGATTTCATTTCCAACAGGTGTGTTTCCCATTTCAATGCAAGTTGATTTCATTTCTAGCAAGTGTGTTTCCCATTTCAATGCAAGTGAGGATTGGTTTCATTTCCAGCAAGTGCGTTTCCCATTTCAATGCAAGTGAGGATTGATTTCATTTCCAACAACCGTGTTTCCCATTTCAATACGAGTAAGAATTGATTTCATTTATAAAAAGTGTGTTTTCCATGTTGATATAAGAAAATTATGAATTGATTTAAAGCAAAGTGTTTCCATATGATCATTATTTGGATGCAATGTTTCATTTCAACAAAAGTGTGCTTCATCCTTAACAATGTGGTTTTATTCTAGTAAACCTTCAATTTTAGCCATTTTTCCTTGAGTAATCTATAGTTTACATTGACTGGTGAGGTTTGGTTCTCGAGATTTCAAGACAATGTTAGCTAGGAGTTGCCGCCTGTATATATTTTGCATGATAACCTTGCAATAAGAAACACACCTCAGGACGACAATTAAATGTATGAGATGTTTTAATAAGACAATTAAATACACCAACATGTGTCAACCATCATAACATCCTCTTCTTGGTCCCAATCTAAGGCAACAATAGTTGTATCATCTTTTTTGCCAAAGATATGGTCTCTTGCATTCTTTTTGACCTCATAGGTATTTTCATCGTGATTCTCTTCACAAAAATTGCACCAGGTTCTTGGAAGAATATGCTTAGGATGAAATTTATTAGGCTGATTCCTAAAGGCAACCTAGGCAGAAGTTTCAGTTGGAGCAGAGGTAGAAGTCACCCATTTTCTCTCGAAAGTAATTATTTGATTTCTCATATCCTGTACTAACTGCAACATGGTTGACATGTCATTCTGTTTGACAAAGTCATCAATAGGAAGACATGTTCTTGCCAACTATTCCTCAAATTCTAAACAAGTTTGTAATGCAGATCCCAGACTGTTAGCGTTCTTTTTCTGAATCTTATGACAATACATAGAAGGAAAAGTGTTATATTAATGCATTAATTCAACCTGATTACGAGGTCTGATGATTTTTGAAATTTGATTGTATAATTTGTTGAAACACAAATTGAAAGATTTAATAGTTTCACCCTTGTTATAGACGAGATTGTTGTAACCTCTAAGAAAATCTGCTAGACTTTGAGGTTGTCCATATGTTGATTTGAACCAATATGATAATTTAACCCAAGTTGTAAATATTTTGGGTGGTAATTCAAAGAAATTGGTCACAACCTTCCCTTCCAATGAGTTGACAAAAAGTCTCATGCAAGTGTCATTTTCATTTGCTCCAATATTATGGCATGCCTTTGAAAAAGAAATAAGATATTCATTGACTGAAATAGTGCCATTACCAGAAAATTTAGGCAAATGATCTTTGAATTTAGTAAGATTTGTACNTGGACGTGTGCTCTTCCGATCTACCAGAAAATTTAGGCAAATGATCTTTGAATTTAGTAAGATTTGTAGTGGTTGGAGCGAAATCTAGAGGAGAGGACACATGCCACAAAGTAGCATTTGCATCCTCTTCAAATTTGAATAAACCGTATTGTTTGATCACTTTAGCAGGATTTGTAGTTGACACGACACAATTGTAGTGACTGTACATGCTTCCAATTAGAGAAGAAGTTGAAGCTTGTGAAGAAGTGGATCCACTTTTACTACCATAACCACTGGATGAAGTCATTGTAGGTTGCTTGGGAGGAAAATATATTAAAGTCTTATTACTTTCGATGAAGAATCTAAAAAATATCTTCAAAGTCTTAGGTGAAGATTCTCTAAAACTTCCTTTTTCCTTCCTATTTCAAAGAAAGGATTTGAAGATTCTCTAAAACTTCCTTTTTCCTTCCTATTTCAAAGAAAGGATTGAATTGAGGAGATTGACCTCTTAAATTTCTTGATAAATGAGATTGGGTGTACATAAAACAACAATATACCGAGGAGGCCTATTTTGAGCTTGCTTTTGAAGGGCTTTTCTGATCTTAAATTTCAATATCACGGGCTATAGTCTCCCAATAATGTTTAAGTTCTTCACAGGTATGGGCAATTTCAAGAATGAAATAAAAAATACAAGATGCAATATTTCCTTGGCACATTGAGTAGCTTCCAACCAAGTTTGGAGGTGAGCCATTAGGACATGGTCTCAGATGTCATCCTTTATGCCACTAATAAAGCATTCCCCAAAGAAGGTAAGAAGGTGTCGGACATGCCCTCTGTCCTGAAATCCAATTGCTCAAAAGGAAGTAATATATTCTTCCACTGTGCCATATTATTTGAGCTTGGTCCAATGGCCCAAATGCTGTGTTTTAATGTCAAAGCATTCATAAAGATCTGCAAAAAAATGTGTCCGAGCAACATACCCTCTGCATGATTTTTTATGCCATTCCATCATTGCCATGGTTCAATATCCAAATAAAGGACACTGATACAAAGTTTGGCTAAATAACCACTAATCTCGTGCAGGGAGAAATAATGTTCCATTTGAGTGACCTAGCTTGTGGGATTCAAGCCATCAAATTTATTCACGTCCATTTTGGGAAGACAAAGTTCAAGATGAGGAGGGTTAGAACGAAAGGACATGGAATGGGAGGAATCAATGGCTTTTGGGTTATAAGGTTGTTCAAAGGAGGTAGGGCCCTTGGGTGTAGTCATCCATTCATGGATCTTGGCAGTAAAGGATTCAAGGTTACGGTCCATGTGTGCATTGATGGATTCCATTTTGGCCTCTAGTATGGAATTGATGGCCATAATATTGTCATTGATTTGTTTAATTTCATTATGGTTTTTGGAGATCTCAGATGATGGGGCATTGAAGTGGTTGTCAATTACTTGGTTGTGGGTTTGGGACAAAGTGAAGGGAAGAAACATAAATGGAGTTGGTGGGTCCGCACAAAAAGGGTTATTGGTGAAGGATGCCACTATAATTAGAGCAAAGAGAGGAATCCAATGGAATAGGTGGAAAATAAGGGTGCCAGGAAGGGTGGGTAGTCCATGGGAAAAAAATTCTTATAAGTGATAGGTACCACTATGATCAAGACGAAGAGAGTAATCTAATGGGATATGTCGCAAGTAAGGGTATCGACGGAACCACTACACATTTTATTTTTTTACACCCTTGTGGAGTTATACTCCGGCTTGAAAAATACTACAGTGATGGAATGACTGAATTGTTAATAGAGGAAATAGTGTAGGAATTTTACAACCTTGATGCATGAGGCAGGGTTGCATGGTAAAATTTCCCTTCTGTTTCTGTTATGTTTCGTTCCCCAAGGTTAGGGTTTTCAGGGTTCCTATAAATAAGGGTTTGCCCTGTGTTATAGCTCTCTGATATATGTGTGGGGTTGAACAATAGTACTCGGTCCAATATCTCTGGGCACCAACAAAGGAGGCTCAACCGTACCCTTAGAAGTACTACCTGATTACGCATATACTAGAGAGTAGTCTTCTCGAGTGTTGTTCCCAGTGCCACTATAGAAGTTAGGTGACCGATAGTCTTATCTAGAGTTGGTTTCAAAAGACTTAGGGGATTCCCTATATACGTGAAAGTATGTGGGGGTGATGTCCATATACATGTGTGATCCAGATGGATGTCGATGGCCTCCCACCTATTCCAACTGGTTCATTTTGGCGGTTTTCGAGTTTAGCAGTTTTGTTTTCCTAGTTTTCGGGTCCCTAACTTGTGGGGCCGTTTTGAGGCCCTAAACAACGTTTTTAGGGCTTTCCATATTCAAAAATTCTCATTGATAGTTATCATCAAAATGTGTAGTCCTCAGATAGACCTTTCCAATGGACTATCGTGCGCCTAAAATGAAGATCATATGAAAAAGTTACGACCCCTGGAAGTTGATGTACTAACTTACCCAAACGGGGCC
>CBVK0102510222.1:0-11182 GCA_900067695.1 Picea abies
TAGTCATGTTCATAGGTTGATACACAATGATCTGATATGGGTTATTTTCAGGTTCGCTCTCAGACTCGTCTCTTTCTTCAGAGTTTTCCTCTGACTCATCTCTGGGAGTGTGAGGGGGAGATTCAGGAGGTGAGGATGGTCTACCTCCCACTCCACCGACTAATAAATAATACTCAATATCAAAGTCAAAATACTCAAGAAAATCAGAAGTATCCTCAAGAACGTGATATTCAGGGGTCCCAACCGAATGGTTTTCTTGGTAGGAGTTTGGGTCAGTGAAATAGGGGTTCGTATGGTGAAGGTATTCCTTATTTTTCAGGAATATATTAGTCCAAGGGTAGTTATCTGGTCTACCTGCTAAGTTTTCTAGTCAGGGAACGATTGGTTTGTTCAGTTGAGTGTCTAACTATGGGTTCAATCTACGATATGGTTAGGACACAAGGTTTTGGGGAAGAAAATGATGGTTCAGGATGAGAGGTAGAGTGGTGAGTGTTGAACTAAGTTGGCATGTTCACAGTATTATTTGAAGGAAAGATAATGTGTTCATAGAAAACTGGGTGGGAACCACTTGTCGAGGAAAAACTTACTTTTGGGACAAAACAAGAAGGTTTTGAGATTTTTTTTGCAGCCATTCAGTTCCGTGGCCCTCCTTCTAGCACCATTTTTGGTGATGGGACAGAATGAGCCACTCAATCAGATAAGGGAAAATGACCGATGGCAGGTCCCAATTAGACCCACTCTTATTTGAGGTAGTGTTTCCGACTAGATTTTTTCCTATTTACCAAACTAACTAAAATACTAAATAAATATGAATATGAGAACTGAAGGTTTTCAGATGAATTAAAAATGAAAATTATAACTAACTAAAATTAAACTAAGCTAGATGATTATTATTCTAAGATGCAGTCTCTAACTAATTCTAAACTAACCTATCCTGATTAAGAGCAAACTAACAAGGATGAATACAGTGAAATATATGGATTACTTGCATATAATAAATTCATAACACAAGCAATATGTAAGTTCAACGAAATAACTTGTAAGAATCAAGAAATTGATTAGTTAATTGTATTATGTTGTCGTTGTACTCATTCTGAAAATCACAGTAATTGTAAACTGCAAACATTAATTCATAAGTAATTCATAAAATAATATTCACAAACTACAGTAAGAGACATGCATAAATAGAATAGTCACATTCATACACATCAACACCATAATATCCAACTAGAATGTCTCTCAGTTCGTATTAACTTGTAGTAGAAATATTGTCTTTCTACCTTCTGAAACCAAAATCCCTTTCAAATGGACATTCTCCTTTTTATAGTGAGGAGTGATTGTTTACATTCATTATATTTGCAATCATGCAATTAGGGTCGTTTTACAAAAAAGGGACTCTTCATATTCCAAATTCAAAATTGAGATTACAATAACTGAAGAAGGTAATATCTGGAAAGAATTGTGGAATTTGTAATCATGAACTGCCTTGTTACTATAGTTGATCTTGGTATTCTTTCCAGATGGAATGATCTCTTAATATGCTCTCTAGTTTGATTGATTGTAACCTTTCCAAGACTGATTCTCCATTGCAAACTTTGGTGGATACTTCTTGGTATAACTACTCTACTGTTTTCTTGACAAAGTATTGGATTTTGTGGGTGAGTAGGGAGGGTATCAACATGTGTTATTCAATTGATTTTTCCTCAAACTGACATAGATTTTGGATGTTCATTTGGACAAATTTCTTGTGATCCTCCACCTCAACCATTTTTTTGTTGTCATATGTTGTTTCATCGATGGACTGTATTGGTTTTACCCCTACCTATTCCATGAGATCATTTACATTTATCCATAACTTCTTGCAAGTGTCGGTTGTTTCCCCTTGGGTGGTGCATGCACTCTTAAAGAGAGATCTACTTATGTAAAAGGACATATGGCATCTAATTCTTTCCCTCTTTGAATATATTGACAATGTGGTAGGTGGAGTTTTGTGCATATCCTACCAACTGAGCATCTCCTCTAGGGATTCACTAGCTTCCTGATACCTTTTATGATTATCTATCAATGTGCTTTGCAACCTGAGTTGTTCTTCCCTCTCAGCCCATATGCTATTTAGAAGATCAAGGAGTTCATTCTTTCTTGTCACTAATTCTTCACTCAATGCCAGTGCCTGTACCTTTATAGATTCCATAGTTCATGCCGATGGTCTATTCTCTTCTATGGTTGTCTTGAGTTTCTATTTTTCCACCTATAACTCCTTTCTATGGGTGTCCCATTCAATTTTCATCCTTTTCTCAAATTATGCATTCATCTGGTCTCTGTTGAGCTTGTAGGGCTCTGTTCATCTTTTTTGTATTGAGACTCTCAACTTATTTTACAACTTCCTGGACATATATGGTGAACATGTACTTTAAAACTTTCAACTCTGTCTCCAATTCAACTATTGTTTTCTTGACAGTGTTGAGGGTGTTGGTTACCTCAAGTATAGATGATGAATTTATCCCTGCGAAAGTGTTGAGTGTTGAAGCTGCTTGGACTACATTTTATTTAGGATCAGCCCCCAATTTCCACTCCAATACCCTCTGATCTAGGTGGATATCGGTTGCCACCCACCTTTTCCAACTGGCTCAAAACAGTTTTCTGGCAATTTTGGTAATTTACTATTTTTAGCAGTTTTTCACTTTTGGAGCTGCTTTAAGGCCCTAAACGATGTTTTTTTTGGGAAAATGGGGAGAAATATCGAAGTTCCTTCGGCATTTCCTCCAAAATGAATCTCCTCGACAATACATTTCCAATAGGCTATCATATGCATAAAACAAAGATCGTATGCAAAAGTTACGACCCTGGGAAGTTGATGTACTAACTTACTCAAACGTGGCCCACATGACTTTTGGCGCTTCATATCCTAGGGTTAGTTTTTTGGATGTCTAGAGTTTTTGGAATTCCTGTTTATTGTAAAAAGGCCTTCAGAGCCTCATTATAATCATCTTCTTGCGAATGAGCACAACTGTCACATCTCTTCTCAGAGATAACCAACCACCATTCCAACAAGCTTGTTTTCGCTGCATTTTATAGTTTCATCTTATTTCCTTATTGAATAGAAAACCATTTTTATTGTATCTCTGTTATTTTATGTTAAGAACCTGTTAATAATCTGCAGCCATTTCGTTCTTCTCATAAAATCTAGATCAGTGGTATCAGAGTGACCCGCTCCTTGTCGTCTTAATCCATGTCCCCAGTGAGGTCGGAGTACAAAGAGTTGGGTCTCGAGCTTGTTTCTCTTGAGGAAAAAATCTCTCGCATGCCTAAGCAATCTCTCATGGTAGGAGAAAAGAAAGATGACGGGACATGAGATCCTTTCAAAAATTTTATTGAGGAATCCCTCATGCAACAAAGGAACGAGATGATGAATAGTTTCGTGCTAATCCTTCAGTGGCTACCAACAGGTGACACATCGTCTTCGAGCAGAGGTGCCACCCCCTTCAAGGTACAAATAAACTTCGATATTCCTATATTTGAAGGTCAGATATATGCATATGTTGTATACTAGTGGTTGAATCTACTAGAAGGGTATTTTTTTGTCCATAACTTTTCGAATAGAGAAAATATTACTTTTGCGCTCCTCCTAGCCATTCCCCATGTCAAAGATTGGTGGAAAACTTTCTGTGAGAAAATGGAAACATAGGAACCCTCATTATTTATAGTCACAGCCAACTGAGAATCCTTCAGAGATTCTATTAAGGAACAATACTACCTTGTCGTAAGTTATGACGATTTGTATACCAAATGGACCACACTGCAGCAAGAAAGAGACCAAGCAGTGCCATATTTCACAAATATCTTCCATACCTTGCACACCAAGCTGGGTATCAAAGATTCATAGAGACATATGGTGCTCAAGTATTATGGTGCTATGCATAGATACATCCAGACCGAAATGGAAGTTCTATACATCTCATCCTTGGGCGCGGCCTACCGATATGTCGTCAAAATGGAGCAGAAGCTCAAACGAAAGACACGACAATTTTGGCCTGGGAAACCCTAAAAAAAAAAGCCAGGAAAGGGTAGCCCCAACCCACAGAACAAAGGATAGAGCAAATATGGACAATATCAGGACAACCAATCCAAGCCGCAAGCCAAAAAGGACATCAGAAAGACAAAGAAAGATACTGGGAAGTGGTGTGACTTCCATAAGAGCCCTTGGCATAACATTATTGACTGCTGCTCAAAGTAGTTACTGGTGGCCGAATTGAAATCCTATAAATTAGATGCGGGTTTTGAATCTAAGCTAGAAACAGAAAGAGGAAGAATGATCATTGACATAGAACCCAGTTCCACCATTTCTACCACCAAGCTCTAGCTTGGTGAACCAGTCGAGCCAGAAGAAGGAGAGTGCCTCTTCCTTTCATAGATGTGGGTAAAAGGCACCTCGATGCACTTCATCGTTGATAGCGGTAGGTAGAAGAACCTCATATTAGAAAAGGTTCTCAAGCGGTTGGCCCTGCCGACAATGTCGCACCCACAACCCTACACCATTAGATGGCTCCACCAAGGAAGCGATCTCTGCGTTAGCCAATAGTGTCAACTGTCGTACGACATAAATCCCTTCAAAGACGAGTTATTGTGTGATGTTGCTCCTCTCGAAGTTTGTGATGTTCTTTTGGGCCAACCTTATTTATGGAAAGGTCATGCTTTATATGAGTCTAGGCCTTGTAGTGTTATTATTACTTTGAACAGGAAATTGTATAGGATACCTGAGGCAGTCCCACCTAGTGCTATTTCCTTAATCTCTGCTAAGAAATGTAGGAAGGTAATATCTCAAATGGGGATTTTTTTCTTCTTCTTGATTCGCTCTCAGAATAAGAAAAAGATCACAACCACATCCAGGGTCTCTACGGCTAACCTCTCCACACAACAGAAGAAGGTAGATAAGGTTATGGAAGAATACTCAGATATATTTTCCTCACCTACCGGTGTACCTCTGCACTATCAGGTCAAGCACCCCATCGATCTGACCCACGATGCACCGCTTCCCAATGGGCTAGTCTATCACCTCTCCCTGTTAGAAAATGAGGAGATCAAGCGATATATCCAAGAACTTCTCCAGAAGGGGCACATCTGTCCCAACTCATCACCTTGTGGGAGCCCAATCGTGTTGGTACAAAAGAAAGATGGATCCTGGTGACTCTTCATTGATTATTGAGCTCTGAATAAAATCACAGTCAGAAACTGGTACCTGATTCCCCGAATCGACGACCTCCTTGATCAACTCACAGAGGCCAAATAATTCAATAAGATTGATCTGAAGTCTGGCTACCACCAGGTCCTAATAAAACAAACAGATGTATGGAAGACTGCCTTCAATTCAAAGGAAGGCCTTTTTGAATGGTTGTTCATGCCCTTTGGTTCGACAGATGATCCAACCACTTTCATGAGGATGATGGACGATATCCTGCGACCATTCACCAATACTTTTGTAGTGGTGTATCTGGATGAAATTCTCATTTACAACAAGACTTGGGTCAAACACTTAGAGCATATTCAACAGGTTTTCAACACCTTGTGACAGCACAAGCTATACGCCAACTTGGAAAAATGATCCTTCAGCATGGATAGGGTCCATTACTTGGGCTACATCGTTGATCAACATGGTGTACATGTGGATCTAGCCAAGATCCAAGTCATCCATGACTGGCCAGCCCCAACCACACTCACTGAGCTTTGGAGCTTCTTGGACCTTGCCAATTTATACCACAGGTTTGTGTTGAGATTCTCCCATATTGCATTGGCCCTCAGCCAAATAACCAGCGGTGGTGGTAAGGAAAAATTTGTGTGGGGTCGGTCCCAACAACAAGAGTTCGATGATTTGAAGTAGCACTTGTGCTCATCCCTAATACTTTCACTACCAGACCTGCAACAACCCTTTGATATCAAGACAGATGCTTTAGACTATGTTGTGGGTGTCGTTCTCACTCAGCACGACCACCCTGTGGCCTATCATAGTGAGACACTATCAAATGTTGTCTGTAAGTACCCTACTTACAACAAAAAAATGTACTCCATTGTGCAAGCCTGCCATTAGTGGAGACATTATATTCTTGGGAAGGAGACAGTTATCCACACTAATCATAAGCCATTGTAGTTCATGCAGACACAAGGAAAATTGCAGAATGAATGCCATAAAAAGTGGCCCACATACTTGCAGCAATTCCACCTCAACATCAAGTATAAAACATGAAGCACCAATCACATTGTTGATTGCCTCAGTAGACTGCCAGCCGCGACACTCACCATGGTGCTAGAATCTTGTGGCCATGAGACCTCTGGATGGACCCAACTCTATGAGACAAAACCAGACATCACCACCACCTACCAAATGTTTGGTGCAAATGCAGTTGTCAATAATTTCCATCTTCAGGATGGGTTGTTGTGTCATCTGGGCCATATCTGTGTTCCATCAAGCGAGCGAGTGAATATGATCTGGGAAGCCCACTACAGTCAGGTGGCAGGACACTTCAGCATCGAAAAGACAGTGGCTATGCTACATAAACATTTCTACTGGCCGAAACTTTGACAGGAGGCCAACAAGTATATTAGGTCCTACACTGCTTGTGTTAGTTCCAAAACACCCACTAAGAAATAGGGCCTATACAACCCTTTTCCTACTCCTGAAAGGACACGGGAATCCATCTCAATGGACTACATGTCGGGCCTCTCATCCACCAAGTGAGGAAATGGATGTGTTTTTTGTGGTTGTTGATCACTTTTCTAAGATGGTGATTTCGGTTGCCTGCAAGAAAAACATCGCAACAGAGGCCACTACCAAGCTCTTCTTTGAACGAGTCTGGGTACATTTTGGAATCCTACAAACCATTGTCACAGATTGAGACAGTCGATTTCTCAACACATTCTGGTCAATCCTCTGGTCACTACTGGACACCAAGCTCACCAAATCCATGGCCTTCCACCCCTAGACAGATGGCCAAACCGAGGTCGTAAATCGAATGATTGTGCATATCCTTCATATGTATAATTCAAAGAACCCTTGCACATGGGATGAAATCCTTACCTATGTCCAACATAGCTACAATCGAGCCCTACATATCTCAACCGGCCATAACCCCTTTCAGGTGGGGTTGGGATTCCAACCATTGGGTCCCATAGATGTTGCACTTCCCCTTACGGTCACCTTGACCGACTCATCTCCTACTCCAACTGAAGCTGAAAAATCCACCCATTTCATTGAGCGGATACAACATATCTTCCAACAGGTTTAGGATATCCTACAAAAGTCCAATGCTAAGTACAAGAAATGCCATGATCAACATCGGGTGCCACATAAGTTTCAAGTGGGTGACAAAGTTTGGTTGCACTTGCAGAAAGAACACCTTACAAGACCCCATCGAAATATTCGACCAATCTATTATGGGTAATACACCATCACCAAGGCCATGGGGGATAATGATTTTGAGCTCAACATTCCTCATTTTCTTGGACTTCACCCAGTTTTCAACGTGGATTTCCTTCGCCCTTATTTCCCACCATTATTGGACACCTAAAAAGTAGAAGAACAACTAACACCAACAGATCTCAACACCAACTGTATACAACAGGAATCCAGTTATCATATTGTGGACACACAGATCAAGGGAACTCAACAAAAAAGGATCCATCTTTATCGAGTCATCAAAGCAGGGCAGCTCCTGCACCAAGGCAAGTGGCTCACCCGGGGCCAAATTCAGCAGAAATTTCCTCATCTGATGGGGGATATCAATGCAATGGAGACCATTTCTTTCTAAGGAGGGAGTATTGATCCAGGTGGATATCGGTGGCCACCCACCTTTTCCAACTGGCTCAAAACAATTTTTTGGCAATTTTGGTAATTTACTATTTTTAGAAGTTTTTCACTTTTGGAGCCGTTTTGAGGCCCTAAACAATGTTTTTTGGGAAAATGGGGAGAAATATGGATTTGCTTCAATATTTCCTCCACAATTATTCTCCTCGATGATACCTTTCCAACGGGCTAACATACGCCTAAAACGGAGATCGTATGCAAAAGTTACGACCCTGAGAAGTTGATGTACTAACTTACCCAAACGGGGCCCACATGACTTTTGGCGCTTCATCTCCTAGGGTTAGGTTTTTGGATATATATCTGGTATCTTGCACCTTGTATCTATACACCTCGAACTGTCAAGAATTTCACACTCCACAGGCTCCACTTACTTTCGCTCCACCTACCTCCACCAACTCTAACTCTATACACCAACTCCACCAGCTCCACCTACCTCATCCCTTGCCTCCACCAACTCCACTTCTATACACCGGCTCCACTTGCCTCCTCCCAGCATCATCCCATGGGTCTCCAACTATTTCTTTATATCCAATATGATCAGATTTAACCACCTCATTCATTGATTCCTTATGGCTTGATCGATTTAGCAAGACAATCAAACATACAAGATGATTTTGTGAGTGGTAGAAGCTCGATGTGAAACAATGATTGTAGTTCCTCCTATGCTTGGGAAAACTCGATCATCATGAAGCATGCAAAAACTTTATTGGCTCCATCATGGCCAATATTATTATAGGGTTCTACAAAGTGAGTAATTTCAGGATCTCTATTCAAGGCCTTAGGAGAATACAATTATTTTTATGCTTTCTTGCTTATGCAGTAAGTACTTACAAATTTATTGGTATCTAAATATTGAAAAATATTCTTACCTAACATTCCTTGAGTTTTCTTTACAGAATCCTTAGTTATGGTCATTCTTTCAATGGAATGCTAAGGCATATAGATCAAACTCATGTTATGCACCCTATTGTGCAACCTATCATACTTTGCCAAAGAATCCATTTCCCCAACTACATTTCTTGTGATCTCACTTCCCCTTGGATACCATTTTCTGCCCGATCGATTCCTAATATTTTTCAATCCATGTTGATTGTCTATTCCCTTGCGAGCAATCTCTGAAAGCCTTAGATGCTCAACTGGGCCTAAACTAGCACCTCTTCTCTGGGACTTGGGACTCGTCCAAATCCATCCATTCTTTCTTGTTTCAAAAGAATTATTCTCTACTTTTGATTGTATGCGAGGATCACGTTGAAGAAATTTAGTTGATATTGTTCTTCATCTTCTCAGTTTCTTGGAATTCTTGGACTCATCTCCTTTAGACACTTGAGATTCATCTACTACATTGTTATTTACATCATCAATTTTCTTACGAGTAGCCTCCTTTGCAACCAATTTTGGTTCCTGTAAAAGTTCGTAATCTTCTTGTTGGGTTTCTTGATTTCTTTCTTTAGCTGCTTGTTGAAGCCACAACTCTTGAAGTTTATGTGTTGGGTGCATAATTTCCTTCTTTATTTCTTCAATGTTATCCTCGAGATGGGTTTTGGACTCTTCAAATCTCTTCCCAATACTTTGTCAATAGTTGGAATCTACATTGTATTGGCTATGGATTCAAGGTTGGGATTGCGACTGTGCTTGGATGTATAGGTTGTTGGGGTTCTCTCTATAAATGGAATAAGATCATTTGTTTCCAAGGTATGCATGAGCTCTCCCTTGCCTTTCTTGGTATGAATTGAGCTATAAAATATTGGGCTTGCTAGTTCTACAGTTGTTAACAATGCACGCTCCATTCTCACCTGATATTGTCATAGCATTTTCTTATTTACAAGGTTTGAATAATTTTTTTGTGAATAATAAACCGACTATAAATCTATGGTACTTTATGATACCTGTAGTGTGCGGATTCCGCAAGTGGAAAGCCATGAATCAAATGAAGTAGCAAGCAACCCCATGACTTTGCATCTCTGAGGCTAACTGTATGTGGTGAGAAGAGCTTCCAATTAATCCTGCAACCAGATCGCTATGGCCACTAATAAATTTAGTTACTCATAGATGACCATATGAGCACCCTCCACAAAATTTCAAGAAAACATTAATCACAAACATTTTATGCATACTTTTGTTCATATTACCTATCAAGGATATTACCAAATTAGAATCAAGAAACCATTATGTTGGTTTGCTTTCTTAATTCTTAGTCAATTAATTGTCTCCCGGAACTTCATTAACCATTATGGCACAATCAAGAAACTTGGGTGTTTGTGACACAAAGACATGCAATGCATACACATGGTTGTTACATTCCACGTGTAAAAAAACAATGCCTCATTGTCTATGTTTCTAATCGCCACGATTTTTGTTGATTGAATATAGAAATGCAATCATCTTGGCATGCACAAGACGTAAAATGTAATAATATTTTAACGGGTAATTAAATATTAAAACATTAACATAAATCCATTGACTTTATATTTCTTAACTGGATTTGAAATTCAATTTTATTAACTTATTTTTATATTTAATAAAAGGAAGTCTAACATAATATAAATAACATGTCTTCACATATTGAGATGATGAATCCTCCTTGCTAATATGGTTTTTGCAACAACCTAGCTAGGATAGGCGGACTAATGGCTTTTGCCTAGCGAGGGTTAGGATACAATGGATGAGTATATATCGTTGGTAGATTACTCAGACGATAAAGTGTCAGAAGATTTTATATTCTCTCACCTGTTGCTTTATTTTACTTGGGGCCATCCTCCAACGACGATAGTTCACATGCCTAAGCATTTTGTTCTAGTGTTACTATGCCTGAAAAGGGTTTGAATATGGACAGATCTAAGGTCGAGTTGATCCCTCTAGGTTTGGATGTCTAGAGGAAGTTAAAATCATTGTAGATCCTCAGAGGGAGGTGATCTAGATGGATATCGGTGGCCACCCACCTTTTCCAACTGGCTCAAAACAGTTTTCTGGCAATTTTGGTAATTTACTACTTTTAGTAGTTTTTAACTTCCGGAGCCATTCTTAGGCCCTAAATGATGTTTTTGGGAAAACAGGGAGAAATATGGAGGTTCCTTAGATACTTCCTCCAAAATGAATCTCCTCGACGATACCTTTCCAACGGGCTATCATGCCCCTAAAATGGAGATCGTATGCAAAAGTTACAACCCCGAGAAGTTGATGTACTAACTTACCCAAACGGGGCCCACATGACTTTTGGCACTTCATCTCCTAGTGTTAGGTTTTTGGATGTCTAGGTTTTTTGGCATTCTTGTTTTTTGTAAAAATCCCTTCAAAGCCTCATTGTAATCATCTTCTTGCAAATGCGAG
>CBVK0102510224.1:5535-18604 GCA_900067695.1 Picea abies
TCTCTCTCTCTCTCTCTCTCTCTCTCTCTCTCTCTATATATATATATAACCACTCTTTTCAAGTGTTTCGGGTCCTTGAGTCTATTAGGATTTACTCCCTTTCTTTTTAAGATGCACAAGTCTATTATCATTTTGGAAGTCATGGTAAGGGGTCATGACCAATTTTCAAATAAAATAATTTCAATTGCAATATTTTTATCATTCTTATTAATGAAAAACCCCCTTAAATTACTTTGGCATTCCCATTAGACAAATACAAAAATATAAAGATTATGAAAAACTAGCAAATAGAGAAAGTCATTTACAATATGTAAGCTTGAAAATGTAATGAACATTGTGATTCCTTTCGTCTTCGAGGAAAATGTTGATGAAACATATTATGTGAACGGTGTCTGAATACATTGTCATGCACTCCATGTTCTAAAAAAAGTTGAATAACATATAATATGAATATGAATATGCAAAGTGAATGATGACAAAAATATAATTTAGCCTCTCTTGAAAAAGAAAATGGAAAAGAAGTACTACCAAGTGAACCCGATCTCAGAAAGGCTATTTGAATAAGCTTATTCTAATTTAACAGTGATTTGGAAAGCATGAGGAAAACATCACTAACCTTAGATTAGCTTCATCCATCCATGTTTTGAGAGGAGTTGATTCATAGTTGGAAACCATAGCGTCCTTCCCTAGAATTCTATCATTCCAAATCGAGACCTCCTTTATGTTCCAAGGGATCCATGTGAACTTGGGTTTTATTAAAGTAGTCACCACTTTTAGTATCTTTAGGATATTGGATCTCTTTCGATAAGTTCATGGGGCTCTCTATACACCTATTTCTTACACTCCTAAAGTATTTCTTCCACAATACCTTCTTCCACCTTTCTAATATTCTTGTCAACAACCTCAACAATAAATTATCTCTCATTGCCAAGTTAATTAGTGCCAAGTATTTTATTCCTAATCCTCCTCTCTGCTTTGGAAGCTTGACAATCTTCCAATTTATGAGATGAAATTTCTTGATATTATACTTTTCTCCCTACCAAAGGAATTTTCTAATAGTAAATTTGATTTGATTCATAATAAAAATAGGTTCTAGTATGGTTGAGCATTGGTATATATGGAGGGATATTACAACAAATTTTACTAGAAGAACTATGTCTGCTAGGTTCAATTATTGAGAACTCCATTGCGATTTTTTTTTTTTATATTGTCTATTGTACTCATCCATTATAGATAAGATTTATTTTTGAGTGCTATAGGAATCCCAAGGTACCTTAAAGAAGACCATTTTTTAGATAGAGAAAATTGCAAAATTCTAGAGATGTTGCGCATTACTTGAGTATTAGTATTCCAACCAAAAATTTGACATTTTTGGTGATTGGAAACCCCACTAGAGCTAAGAAGGATTCTAGAATTTGATTGAATATGGTGGCTATGATGTTGGAGGATCCACCAAGGAGAAGTGTGTCATCCACAAATTGAGAGTGATTGAGACTCTTAACACCCCGCACAATATTGATCCCTGTGAGATTCCCATTAACTCATTATGCTTCGATATTCTTGCTTAAATATTGTTCCATAATTATTTAAAGAAGAGGAGATAGAGGGAATCCTTGCTTCAAACTTCTATTCCCTTGAAATAAATACGTGTGTCTACGATTAACAAGATAGGTGACCAAAAGAGTGATAATGCAAGAGGAAATCCATTGAATGAAGAGAGAGTTGAATCCAACCCTATCTATAACATTGAAAAGGAAGCCATATCTTACTTAATGATTATGTTTTTCTCTCTATTTTACTTGATGGAGTGAATAACTTCCTACAGAAGCATAATAAATGGGTATGAATTGAGAAAATGATGAAGGATTCTTTTCTTTCTAGATTAAAGTCAAGAAGAAAGAATCTATGTTTCCCCCAATTTTATGTTAATCCCTAGACACAGCCCCATGTTCAGTATAAAACCCCTTATTAATATCTAGATGTTGAATTAATACATGTGTAGTGTTATATTTGTATGTTGGCTAGAACCCTTCATTGTACCATTCATTATAATTTCACCCCTTTTTCTCTCTCTCATATATATATATATACCAAGGAGACCTAGTCTTAAGATTATCTTATCGCATCTCATATTGTATTTTCAATTGAAGATACTGTAAAAAGAGGTTTCCCCCTTGAAGTGGAATGTACTCATTGACATTTTGTCATTTTTAAGTCATTGGATCATAAAATTTGGTATCAAAGCATCGATCCCAGGGTTTTGCTTCTCCAAGCAAGACATCTTAGCATTTTCACTGTAACTTTTTTTTCTGGGCCAATTCATACAAAAAAAATTGAATTATACATAGAAGACCTATCAAGGTAGTTGTCATAAAATTTAAATATTCTTGGTCATTATACTTTTGGATATATATCCTATGGAAGATATAATTTTTTACTCATCTTGAAGTCAATTTTAAACAAGTCATATTGGGATTTTTTCTATAATTTATTTTGGGAGGTTTCAAACACTGAAATTTTGTGGAGACTAAGGATACTTATCCTTGTATAGGTGGTCCAAATTTCAGATTATGGTTCTCTATACTTTTAGATATATATTCCATCTAAGACAAGGCTTCTGATTAATCCTGAAATCATTTTTAAAAGAGTCATCTTGACATTTTCGCTGTAACTTTTTTTTCTGTGAAGTTTCAGACTCTAAAATTTTCAGAATCATCAGGAGACATACAAAATTAAATATATATATATTTTTTCATATCTTGAATCATTATATTTTGTGACATATATCTTGTGGAAGTTGGGGTTGTTTACTAATCCTGAAAGTATTCTTAAACAAGACATTTTGGTATTTTTTCTATAACCTTTTATCATTGAGGGTTTAGACTGTAAAATTTTTAGGAGTTCAAGAAGTCACATCAGAGTACTACAGGATGAAATTTCAGACTTAGAAGGGTTCAAAGTTCACAGATATATAAGGAGAAAGGTGATCAATCTAGTCATACTCCAAATTAAGGGTTTAAAATATATGTAACTTACAATTGACATAACTTTTTATTGGAATATGTATTTTTGGTGATTCAAAATTTGTGATAAAGAGAAAAAAGAGAACTATTATTTTTTCACATCCAAAGGGTTATACAAGAAGTAATATTGGTACTCCTCATAAAAACACAAACATTACTTCTGAAGAAAATGAAGACATTGAAAACATGCTAACCCAATTAAAGAACAAAGTTGATGAAATGAATGGTAGTACGTTGAAAATAGTGGATTTATCTTGTTCGCAGGGATCCATGAAAATGGAAATGTCAAATGAAATGAAAAATAAGATGGATGAAAATAGGAAATATATGGAAAAGAAGATGAATGAAAATAGTGCACATATGGAAAATACATTCATTATAATTTCACCCCTTTTTCTCTCTCTCATATATATATATATATATATACCAAGGAGACCTAGTCTTAGGATTATCTTATCTCATCTCGTATTGTATTTTCAATTGAAGATACTGTAAAAAGAGGTTTCCCCCTTGAAGTGGAATGTACTCATTGACATTTTGTCATTTTTAAGTCATTGGATCATAAAATTTGGCATCAAAGCATCGATCCCAGGGTTTTGCTTCTCCAAGCAAGACATCTTAGCATTTTCACTGTAACTTTTTTTTCTGGGCCAATTCATACAAAAAAAAATTGAATTATACATAGAAGACCTATCAAGGTAGTTGTCATAAAAATTAAATATTCTTGGTCGTTATACTTTTGGATAGATATCCTATGGAAGATATAATTTTTTACTCATCTTGAAGTCAATTTTAAACAAGTCTTATTGGGATTTTTTCTATAATTTATTTTGGGAGGTTTCAAACACTGAAATTTTGTGGAGACTAAGGATACTTATCCTTGCATAGGTGGTCCAAATTTCAGATTATGGTTCTCTATACTTTCAGATATATATTCCATCTAAGACAAGGCTTCTGATTAATCCTGAAATCATTTTTAAAAGAGTCATCTTTACATTTTCGCTGTAACTTTTTTTTCTGTGAAGTTTCAGACTCTAAAATTTTCAAAATCATCAGGAGACATACAAAATTAAATATATATATTTTTTTCATATTTTGAATCATTATAATTTGTGACATATATCTTGTGGAAGTTGGGGTTGTTTACTAATCCTGAAAGTATTCTTAAAGAAGACATTTTGGTATTTTTTCTATAACCTTTTATCAGTGAGGGTTTAGACTGTAAAATTTTTAGGGGTTCAAGAAGTCATATCAGAGTACTGCAGGATGAAATTTTAGACTTAGAAGGGTTCAAAGTTCACAGATATATAAGGATAAAGGTGATCAATCTAGTCATACTCCAAATTAAGGGTTTAAAATATATGTAACTTACAATTGACATAACTTTTTATTGGAATATGTATTTTTGGTGATTCAAAATTTGTGATAAAAAGAAAAAAGAGAACTATTATTTTTTCACATCCAAAGGGTTATACAAGAAATAATATTGGTACTCCTCATAAAAACAAAAACATTACTTCTAAAGAAAATGAAGACATTGAAAAGATGCTAACCCAATTAAAGAACAAAGTTGATGAAATGAATAGTAGTACGTTTAAAATAGTGGATTTATCTTGTTCGCAGGGATCCATGAAAATGGAAATGTCAGATGACATGAAAAATAAGATGGATGAAAATATGAAATATATGGAAAAGAAGATGAATGAAAATAGTGCACATATGGAAAATAAGATGGATGAAAATAGGGAAGAGATGGAAAATAATATGGAAAAGAAGTTGAATGAAAATAATGCACATATGGAAAATAAGATGGATGAAAATATGTACCAAATGGAAAAGAAAATGAATGAAATGAAAAAATCCATAGAATCCTTGTTCGTAAAGGGGATCCTAAAAGAGATACAAAGATCCAAGGAAATTCTAAAAATAAGGAAAAAAATGGTGTTGAGACTCAATCACATATGGGGAGTATGTTATCACAATTGGAGAGCACCAATACTGAATTTCATAAGTATTCATCATTTAAAGATCCACATCATCAAGGATTCAAGTCAACACAAAGGAACTACTTCATTTCAAATATCGATATGAGGAAGTTTGATGGTAAAGATCCTATAACACGTATATTCCAATTGGAGCAATACTTTGATCTACACCAAGTTCCAAGATTACAAAAGGTACATATTGCATATTTATATTTAGAAAATGATCAATTTGTTTGGTATCAATGACCTTGTGAAACAAAAACGAATTCTATTATCTCTTGGTTCAGTTTTACAGATGGATTGACATCACATTATGGGGATATTAAGAGCAATACATTCTTTAGTCAATTCATAAATCTTCTAAAAAAAGTCCAATTATAGAGCACTTTCAACAATTCCAAAAGATCAGTTTCGGGATAAAGAACATTCTTGAGGATAATGTTTTAGATCTCTTTATGGGAACTATAAAGGAGAACATTCAACATGAGGTGCATCTCTTTGAACCTAAATCCATAGAGCAAGCTTTCAGTATGGTAAGGAAAGTTGAAAAAAAAAAAATGGCTACTAGAAGGGTGGCCATTGATAACTATAGGGAGAATCATGTTCCCTCTCCTAAACCAACAAGGTTTACACCTCAAAAAATGGATGAAAGAAGAGAAAAGGGACTATGTTTCAATTTTGACAACAAGTACAATGAAGGGCATACATTTAGTGAGAATAAATTATTTTTCATTGACTATGAAAAGGAAGAAGATCAAGAATTGAAACCATCACAAGAGATAGATCTAGAATATGTGATCACAAAGATGAAAATAGAATATGTGATCAACAAAGATGAAAATAGAATATGTGATCATAGTATCTCTAATCACAAAGATGGAAGTGTGTGCAGTTTCATCAATAATGAATATGTGGATCATATTTAAGCTACACAAGTCAGTGTGTTTTTACCTATGCAATGTGAACTACCAAGTTCATCACTCTAAAGCTAAAACCAAAGTTGTTGGCTCATGTTTTTTTTTTCAAAGAAAAATATCTTTTATATTTGACTGAATATACATGTTACAAAATATTCAAAATGCATGTGTAGGATCACTTCAAAATCTTTGTCTCTTTTATCTTCTACCTCCTTTCAACTTGACATATATTACTATATTGTCGAAGAAAAAAAATTATACTACCTTACAAAGTCATTACATACTTATCCTATGCAAATACATAGTTAGCACTTAAAAGTGAAATTCCATGGCTTCTGTTTCTGTTCCATGAAAGTATTCACAGAAACCGAAGGAACCATTTTGAAGCTACAAATCTTCTTTTCAAAGCTCATTTGATTTAGTGTTAAGCTCTCTTAGGATGTAGTGGAAAGTCAACCATTCAAAGGATTGAAAAGCTTTCTGGATTTATCTCATGAATGTAGCCAAATTGGTGTTTTGAATAACAATTTTTACTTGTGCCCAATCAATAACAAATTTGGAATCACCCAATACCTGCAACTTCTGAATATCCTTTTTCTTTGTTGTCTCTTGGAGGGTCCAAAGTGCTATCAACTTATCTCTTTTGTTAGTCCCTCTTCCTGGAGCATATCTAATTTAAACGTAGTTATTTTGATTAATGAATAATACAACTCCCACTCCACATTTAGGTGGGTTCCCTTGACTAGCTTCATTAAAGTAGCCCCATGGGATTTCGTAGTCAAGGTATGGAAGAACAATATTGCATGTATTTTGTCCTCTCGTTTATATTTGACTGAATATACATGTTACAAAATATTCAAAATGCATGTGTAGGATCACTTCAAAATCTTTGTCTCTTTTATCTTCTACCTCCTTTCAACTTGACATATATTACTATATTGTCGAAGAAAAAAATTATACTACCTTACAAAGTCATTACATACTTATCCTATGCAAATACATAGTTAGCACTTAAAAGTGAAATTCCATGGCTTCTGTTTCTGTTCCATGAAAGTATTCAAAGAAACCTAAGGAACCATTTTGAAGCTACAAATCTTCTTTTCAAAGATCATTTGATTTAGTGTTAAGCTCTCTTAGGATGTAGTGGAAAGTCAACCATTCAAAGGATTGAAAATCTTTCTGGATTTATCTCATGAATGTAGCCAAATTGGTGTTTTGAATAACAATTTTTACTTGTGCCCAATCAATAACAAATTTGGAATCACCCAAAACCTACAACTTCTAAATATCCTTTTTCTTTGTTGTCTCTTGGAGGGTCCAAACTGCTATCAACTTATCTCTTTTGTTAGTCCCTCTTCCTTGAGCATATCTAATTTAAACGTAGTTATTTTGATTAACGAATAATACAACTTCCACTCCACATTTAGGTGGGTTCCCTTGACTAGCTTCATTAAAGTAGCCCCATGGGATTTCGTAGTCAAGGTATGGAAGAACAATATTGCATGTATTTTGTCCTCTCGGATTTTCTTTGAACTCAACTGCTTGACTGAGGGTGAGGGTTGTTATTATTTCTGGGAGTACCTCTTTGTCTTTGAATATTGCATTATTGCAAGCCCACCAGATGTTAGAAATCATTAAAATTGGTGATCTTGCATAAAGGTTGACCGACTTGTCCTGAATCCAATTCCTAAAACAATCTTCCAAACTATTCTTATTCCAATTCATTTTGGCATTAAGCTTTTCCTTGATAATCTTTGTGACATGTCCTGCATAAGGGCATGTTATGTAAATTTGAGAGACTGATTCATCATTTGATTTACAAAGAACACAGTGACTAGGACGACACCATCCCCTTTTTACACCATTATCCCATGTCATAAGATTGTTATTCAAGGCTAGCCAAAGGGTGATTTTGCATCTGAGAGGGGATTTGAGTTTCCACAGTGGTTTCCACCACCATTTTAGTGGGTATTGAAGCTAGTCTTCTTGCTCTGTTTTGTATCCAATTTTAATCGTCACGGTTCTGTCCTTTGGGTTCTTGTACCACATAAGGAGTCCTCAAGCTCATCATTAAGGGAGATAAAGTTTTAAAAAATAAATGAAATGAAAGAGTTCCATTCAACTGAAAATTCATCGAGGATTCCTATAGAGGATGCATATTTCTAGCCTTCACAACCTCTTAGTTGATGGTCCCCTTTGTGAACATCATGCAAAGTGAAGATGTTTTGATCCCTTATGAATTGAAATAAGAGATCTGAGAGCCGGAAGTTATTGTCGGCTCCTAGCAAGGGATCCTCACCCACTCAAATGTTGTTCCCATCACCTATTTTACAAACTGTCCAAGATCCTACCAATGGGAAGTCTTCCACCAGGTCCTTCTAGATAATGGAACCCTTTGAGTATTTGTTCAGTGACAAGAACCAATCAACTATTGAAAGGTTAGTGAAGTATTTATAGTTCATCATACGAGTCCATAGCGAGTTTCCTTGAGTTAGTCTCCATAAAGTTATTCCTGCTAATGCTTTCAAAAAGGGGAGAATTCATTTTAGGCCCCAACCTCCATAATCCTTTGAAGTAACAATAGATCCAAAATTGGAGAGGTGGATTCCTCCTATAAAGTTCTGGCCATCCCAAAAAAATTGACATCTCAATCTACACATTTTTCTTAGGACACCTTTATGGATTGCTACTATGGAATTCCAGTAAACTGGAATATCTTCCAGGACTATTTTGAACAGTACAACATTCCTCCTCTTGACAAAGTTTTGTTCACCCAAATAGAGATCCTTTCCTCCACTTTACGGATGAGCCACCCCAAATCCTTCTTTGTGTAGATGTACGATTTAAGGAAGAACCCTAGGTACTTTACCCCTTCTTCTAGGTTTTTATTTTTAGCATGGATTATGTTTAGTACTTTACCCCTTCTTCTAGGTTTTTATTTTTAGCATGGATTATGTTTAGAAAGGAGTTCAATTCAACATCAGAGATGTTATTAAACAAAATTCATGAATTCTCCAAATTAATCAACATTCTCGTAGCTCTGCAGTACTAATCTAGGATTCTTTTTATCATCCTCAAATCTCTATTTTATCCATACACGCTACATAAAACGTCATCTAAAAATAGTAAATGAGAAATGATACCTGATTATGTTACTCTTATCCCTCTCAATAATCCATTAATTCTAGATTCCTTCAATAATCTATTTAGATCTTAGACAATAATTAAGAAAAGTAAGGGGGAGAGGGGGAATCCCTAGCAAATCCCTTTCAAAGATTTAAAGAACCAGGAAGGGGATCCATTTATTAGGAATGCAAAGGTTGCACTCTAAAGGAATCCCATGATCCAATTCACATTGTTTAAATTTATCCCCACCTGAAGGAGGACCTAGTGTAAGAATGCCAAATTCACCCTGTCAAATGATTTCAACAGGTCCAGTTTTAGAATAGTCTCTTTGAGGTTCTTTTTCTTATCAGAGTGTAGGACTTCTTGGGCTATTTCTATGACATCATGAAGTTTCATTCTCTACAAAAATCCAAATTGTTCCTCTCTGGTTAATTTACTTAACATTGGTTTTAATCTTCTGGAGATGATTTTTGTTATCAACTTATAGGCCAAATTACAATAGGAAATTGGTCTATAGTACTTGAATGAGTTAGCATTATGTTTTTTTTGGATGAGGCACAAAAACATAGAATTGAGAGTGCCATGGATTCTTCATATCCTCTACAATTCTCTCACCATCAATAGAAAATATTCTTTTAGAAATTCATAGAAGGTTTTGAAAAATTCGAGAGTGGAGCCATCTGGCCCAGGGATTTTTCCATTATGCATGGATGAGAGAGACGCAAAAAAATATGTCTCTATTACCTCATCTTCTGGAGATTGGTTCATTTCATCTATGAATATCGGAAGAAATTTTGTTACCACTTCAAGAATATCCTAGATAGGGAAGCCTACAGGGGTAGAGAAAATGTTTTTGAAAAGATAGGGAAGCCTACAGGGGTAGAGAAAATGTTTTTGAAAAATATGGCTCCTTCTTCCATGAAAGAGATTACTAGGGACCCCTCTTCATTCTTAATTTCCCATATCGTATTGAGATTCCTTCCGTGGTTGAAAAAATTGTGAAATAATTTTGTATTGTTGTTTCCATTCTATAACTACATGGCTCTACTTTTCAGGCGCCATTCTTGTTCCTCTTTATTCAACCATGAGTTCCTCAATTATTCTCGTCTTCTTAGTTCCTCTAATTGAAATGTGATGAGAGAGCCTTCATCCATTTCTCTAAGTAGATTTGAGTAGTTTTATTCACTCTTCAATATTTCCCTATGCCTCTTAGCTTTCCATAAAGGAATCCATTGTTTGATGACATTTTTTTACTTTTTTTAAATTGGCTTAAAATTGTACCATCTGAGGTTTGGGTTTTGGAGGAGATGAAATTTCCCACTGGGCGGTCACCAATTTATTGAATTATTATTCTTCAAGCTAAATATGACTAAATTTTAGGGGATCTGAAGGGGATTCTGAACTAAATTTCCATTGTAAGGAAATGGGTTGGTGGTCATAAATCCCTCCATCCTCCACCTTATATTTGAATATGAAGCCATTTTCTAATAACACCTCGTAGAATAGGAATTTGTCTAGTCTCTTTGCTACATATTCGCTTCTCATTCTGAAGTTGCTCCAAGTAGGGGTAATAATTGTCGGTTCTAGGTATACCAAACAAGAGTGCTGCAGGAATGAATGAAAGAATTATCTCTAGTGATATTCTCTGGGGTTTGTCCCCCAAACCTCTCAAAGAGAGATAGTGAAGTTTAGGTCTCCTCCTATCACCAAAAGTTTTTCAATAATTTTGTCATGCCATTAGAGCTTATCACCTTACTGGGATTCCCTGTGATACCTGTCAACTCAATTTCTTTTCCTTCCAATAAAAATTTCACGAAAAGTTCTTGAAAATTAAAAGCCATTGTTCCTAATGATATTAACCATTGGATTCGTAGTACAACTTTTCAGGCTTCTCGTTCTGAAGTTGCTCCAAGTAGGGGTAATATTTTCCGGTTCTAGGTATACCAAACAAGAGTGCTCCAGGAATGAATGAAAGAAATATCTCTAGTGATATTCCCTGGGGTTTTTCCCCCACACCTCTCAAAGAGAGATAGTGAAGTTTAGGTCTCCTCCTATCACCAAAAGTGGTTCATTAAAGACACCTACAAATTTCAATTCTTCCTGGAAGGGGACCCTATCAGAGTATGGCCCATAAATGTTGACTGGTGAAAAAGAAAAATCATTATCTTTATGTTTTAGTTTGATAGAGATAGAAGTTTGGAGGGAGGAAGAAATCAAAGCCTTAAAATCAAGACTCCATCTAATGAGAAGTTTGCCCAACATTCCTTCGACATATAATAAGATGAAATCCTAGCTCTTTAACCATGAGCCTGCTATCTTAATGGATTTTTCTCCTGAGCACATAGTCTCCTGAAGCATGATTATATCAGGCTTGATGATCAGGAGAAACCTCTTGAGAGAAATATTTTTCCGGGGGCCCCCAACCCCTCTAACATTAAAATAAAGAAGAATCATTTGGAAGGGGGAGGCAAGGCACTCCTTGCTCTAAGCGCCCTAGTTATTGTAGATTGGCTTCCTTTGTGAATTTTGGCGGCAACCTTTTACCTTTCCTTAGACATGTGTGAATTTCTCCTAGCCTAAGAGACTAGTGGAGGGTCTAAGGCTAGGCCTCCTTTAGAAGGGACAGGCACAAAAGGGCGATTTTTTGATTGTAAGGAATAGCCTTTTTCTTGGGGATAGGGGTGATTCATGCTAGATGAGGAAGGGGAATGAGAGATTAGGGTAGAATTATTAGAGGGGGAAGAGGATGGGAAGGCATTGGGAGGGGAAGGGAGAGGGGAGAACGAAGGTGCTAGGGTGACCACCCTAGGTGAGGAACTAGGAGAAGGGAGGTGAGGGGCAGGGGAGGATAGACCTTTTGGGGTGCTTTCATTGGGGTGAAGGGGAGGGAGGAAAAAATGGGATGATACTCTCTTGAAGAAGGGGGCTCCACATTTTGGAGAAGGGGAGAAGGGGGGGAGGGGTGAGGGAGACCTCAACATCATCCTTTGAAGACACTATATCTTGGTTATAAGAAGGTACATGACTAGAAGAAAAGGGACATGATTGCATACATGAATAGGCTACATAGAGAGTCAATTCTCCCATATCTTTTCTTATAGCCACCACATTACCGAGGTCAATGCTGACTTCCATCTTCTTTCCAACCACTGAAACCGCTTCCATGGGGTTCATCCTTCCAAAGGTGGATTTCATTTACCAAACCTTTGGTAGGGGATGCCTCACCAATGAAAAATGAGAGCATTGGGCGTGAACATGTCCAATTTCATGGAATCATAAAGGTAGCTTCCAATAGTCTACCCTTTGATGCCAAGTTAAGTTCTCAAAAAATATGTATATACTACCCATCAATCCTTCCTGAATGTCCACCTCTACTTGGATCCATGCTCAATGATGATCCTTCTTGGAATCCAAATTTGGTTTGAGCCCCACAAAATTTCCCATCTTGTTTCCAATTACGTCAAGTGCTTCCCTAGACTAGAAGGTCAAAGGTAGCCTAGGAAAAATTTTCCATACCTTTATATGGGAAACTGGTTCCTAAATAGGGTCAAAATCCATTGTTCAGGATTTTAGATATAGAACTAAAGGCCCCTATGTCCAGTTTCCCTTAAGCAACTCCACGTAGTCTTCTTCTGAACGTAGAAGAAATGAATTCCAACCCCTAGTTATTACATGGGATTCTGGAGAGTAGCCAAGCAAAGGTTTCCAGTGCTGGTCTATCCATTTCTAGAGGGCCATCTCCCATGCATAATTTCCATTAAACTTCCCCACCAACATCTTATCAGGATAGTGAGTTATTTATGTGTTGGCATAGGGGCAGACCCAAGGTTTAGCTCCAAGAGTGCACCAACAAGCCCTAACTACTAGCCCTTTTGGCTACACCTGCAAAGCAGTTGCAGTCTCACCCAAAGAAACTATGGGGGGGTTGCAGGACAGAGATGTCTACAACCAAGGGAAATGTCAAGTGGATATAATACTAGAATAATACAACATGCATATATTACTTATCAACTTAGAT
>CBVK0102510226.1:0-17183 GCA_900067695.1 Picea abies
GCGTAGTTTGGATGAAGTAACCTTGTTGTTTCCAAGCAGCCAAGCAAGAAACGTCGTAGTGTCGTACGCCCTTAAAAGGTGCACGATCTCAAGATTAGGCTAATAACACATTGGGAACGTGACAATGGTGACCATCCATGATAGGGAGATTCAATCTCACAAAGCCATGCCTATAGGAAACACCAAATGATAACCACCCACTACACTCACAAATAAGACAAGATGAAACCGACAATTCAGGATAGGATGGACCCACAATTCCAATGTGCATCAAGCACTACAGGTGAAGCAAGCAAAGAAATCACCATGTCAACTACAATGTAACTCCAAAAAAATTCAGGAGGAACCACAATCACACCTTTGCCAAACGAACCCATTGCAATAGTCTTCAATTCAATACTTCGACGATGTTCAAAGATATGAATGGAAACTATGGAGTGAGGCATTTTTGTTATAGCCCGTCTCATCCACATTGGTTACTTGTGTCACTTGTCCTCCAATTCATAATGCATGTCATTTCTAATGTTTAAGGGGATTGATTTGATGGAACATAAGCTAAGGTAGGGTCCCACTATTTTTCTTGACATTTCTAGTTTCATTCAAACCCCTTTATTTTCCATTTGATCCATGTGGATATTGAGTGTTCCAAGGATCTTGTATTTTTAGAATTAGTCTAAAAAGTTGTATAAAATAAAGTGATCAAGTTTTACATGTGTTAAATAATAACTAAAACACATTACCAATAAATATAAAGATTATGTTCTCCTTTCATTTGATAATATTCAATCCCTTTATAAAAGGGTGACTTCTACTCGAGTGTTTGTGAATTAATGTAAACCCAAACATGAACTATTTCACAATTTCTAATTGAGTTGAGAACAACCCCTTCGCCCCCATAAAGTTAATAATTATTATTGTTAAGGAAAAGTTCATATTTAGGGAGAGTTCCCAAAAATATTTACAAATATTATTACGAGTGATCTAACCTCTATTATTACGAGTGACTGTTATAGCAAGATTTGCCTCATCACTGGCTACTATTCAAAGGGTCTTTTTCATATACTACTTGCACTTGGTACACGCGAAAGACGCACGGGTTCATTGGTTCGTGAACATGTTCTTCGTCCGATCTCCACCAAATCATGAAGCTTTTTCTTTGTTCCTCGTGCTGACTAATGAGAGATACCTTAATGCTCTCCTTTCAGCGGGTCTCTTTCCATCGACTGCAGCTTATTTATTCTGGATATGAGACCTAGAGTTTATGAGTACCTTGAGGCTTGCAGTCATTAGTGGTAGTCACTCTCGCCATTGACAGATGGGAATACATCAATGTCTTCTAATCAGTGGATTTCTCAAGTGTTTGAAACCGACTCCTTTATTCACACTTGTAAAATGTACTTGGTGCCTTGATACCTACTTTCATTATTGGTAGGTTGTCCCGCGTTTGTTAATGGTATACGTCAATGACCGGTAATCAAACGATGTCTCATTATGTTCAACCTCAACTCCTTTATTCACATGATATAGACTTGCACCTTGGCGGATAGTGTAGAAGACTTGAAGACATCATTATGTGGCCGCAACTTTCTTGAGCTATTGCTTCACTTTCATTGGACCATCACTTGTTCGACTATAGTAATCATGGGAGATCAGATTGTACTCCTTGGTATACAAATATCTTCAGATTGGTTTTGAGATTGGTTTCACTGGGCCTTTTTCATGACTATGACAACTTTTGGCATATAACCGCATTTGTATTTTCCTATTCATGGCCACGAGCACTTGATTGGTATATTTTCCACATGGATCTGCATTGTATTCTTGGCATCCATGTATGCAAAGTCAGTACATAATGTAATGAGCAATCAAGTTCGTCCAACTGGTTCTCTACCATTCCACTCCTGGGTTATTAATAATGTATTTCGTCCATCGCTGATACTCCTCTGATCTCACACATTATGGGGCATCTGTTATAGCAAGATTTACCTCACCATTGCTATCTTGCACATAGGGCCTTTTTCCATTTCCCTATTCAGGTTTATTATCCCTTTTTTATGAATCCAGAGCTAAAAATTAACACTTTTTCCACATATACATACCCTATCAGCTATACAACAAGCATATACGCAGGCTGCTCCACTACAACCTGCCTACATCAGGATTTGTGCCAGGAAATACAAAATGGAGTCGGGTTTCCATGTCACAACAAGAGATCTCTAATCCTTGGCCTTCCATATACTGGAAATGTTTCGACTCAACCCTTTAGTTGCGTTTTGAAGTCTATAAGAGCACAATTTTGAGCTATGGAAAGGAGAAATCATTCAAATTTGAGAGCAAAGTTACTTTGGAGAAATTACTTCATATTGAGTCTGCATCCCTTTGTCCCTCAATTCTGAACACTGTGTTCAGCCCCCAAGCTCTTTCCTTATTGTTGAGAGAACCTCATTATCTCTCTCATTCGAGTTTGTCTTTGGTGGAGGAATGAAGTGATGGAAGCCAACTTGGAAGGAACTTGGTTTCTTGGTTTTGAACCGTGCCAACATGGAAGTCTTTAATGTTGTCACTTCTGCTGATCAATTGTTAATAGAAATACTCCTTTCCCGTCCTATTGGTGTCGTGCAGATATTTGATTATTATCCATGGGCATGTTTGTAATGTTTATTAATGGATTATGTTATCTGATGTGCTAATTTCCCTTTTATATTATCACTATATACATGCTCTATTTGTTTGTTAAGAACTTCATAAAGCTATATAGTATAAAGCTTTGGGTCGAAGTGCTCAACTGTGAAACATCATCGAAAATTGGATCAAGGTAGGCCTATATCTTGTCATATAATGGAATTGAGTTGATTTCTACAGTTATAACTATATATATATATATCACCCTTAAATATGGAAAACAAAATCACCCACAAATTGAAAAATATTTTTTTTTATGTGATATAATTTCCAGAAAAAACGCTGTCGCCTATTCCAAGTCCGAAATTAATCATGCCCGATTAAGTTTAGTGTTTGTGCCCATACTTCCGTTCAAATAAAAGCCGGCATCTGCAGCTTCCACTCACATTTTAGATGCCGATAATTTGTGACAGGGTGTAAAATTCCCAACAGAAATATTTATTCAGCACGTTTCGATGAGTGATAGCTCAACCTCCGCCAGCATTTAAAATCAAATTGTTAATATTTCTGGATATCATGACAACCGTACCATATTCTTATTCTTTTATTAACGTCAATGGCAATCCTATACACCTGGAAAACATCATATTTTCGTTACTCTACATATAAGGATTTTCATTATTCCCCATATATATATATATATATATATAAAATCAAGGAATGTAGGTATGAGTATGAGGGAATTGTGGAATAAAGATTTCATGTAGGATGTATATACACGTTGGAAAAAACTGATTGACTGAAACATATATCTCCTGCGAATTATAATAACAAGCACAGCTTACTTGTTTCAAGGCTTTTAGGTCTTTTGCTTTTAAATTTTGGGTGACATAATGATAAAACTGAACCATGTACGACTTTATAAATGACATACTTTTGTGGCCCAGAGCCTTCGCCGAAGGCAACGAATAAGTGGACGTGTTCAGTGTGGCGGAATTGTCGAGATCTTCCAGATATTGACTTGGATATAATTATAGCATTCCGAGGCAGTTAAGGAGCACCTTTTCTTAAATGTTTTAAGCAACGCCCAACCAGGCCAGCCCGGCCCGGCCCGTTTGGCGTTTATTCCCATAAGAAACCGAATACCTCGAGGGCAAATGCCCGTAGCTTGTGAAGAAAAATATAGTGATAGACTCCCATTCGTTCAAAAAGTATTTAAAATTCTAACCCTTCCTACTCGCGAAGAAAACGTCCTTTGGCAAAGTGATATGGGCGCACACAATGCCTTCTGGTACGGCCGTACGTTCTTTCGGCTGATGGACTGTCTATCAGGTTGGAATATATCTGTCATGGACGGTGCTTTAGATGGATAGAAATCTTATCCTAAAATATTTTATTGTACTTGTATGCAGAATTAAACTAGCATATTTTTGAAGTAGGGGAATCTGTAAGTCAATTGAAGTGAATTGAGGTAGTTATGTTATTTAAAAATTATATGATTTTGTTTTACAATGGAAAATAAATATTTCATAAGTTTAATTTTCATTACACTTTTTAAAATATTTTTAATAACATTGTAACTCCAAATTTAAATAGCATAGTTGCATGCCCATCTACTATATATATATATTGAAATTTATGGAGCAAAAATATTTGTAAACTCATTACAAAATATATTTTTTTAAATAAATGAAAATTTCAATTTCAATTTTTTCAATTATACAAACAAAACATTTAAAAATTATAATACATTGAAAGTAAATATTTTCAATGTTTATATACTTTAAAATATACATTTTAGACCCTCTCTAGCCTACAACATTAAAATATACACTAATTTTACACTCTTTGTAATTTACAAGTTTTATCCATAATTCTCATGTTCTAAGATGTTTTCATTCTATATTTAAACTCTCTCTAACTTACACAATTGTTATTAATAATTGACATGATTTAGGATGTGATTTATTTTATATTAAAAACATATTGAGTGTTAAATTAAAATTTAATTGGGGAAGAAAGAACTTTTGGGATAAAATGAAGTGAGTAAAAAAAATAAAAATAAAAAATATGGATGTTACAAACTCTTTTGTGAACTAGTTTTTGTGAAATATCTCTATTGAAGATAAGTCAAATGAAGAGCCCTTTTGCACACACAATAAAATAAAATATTTTAATTGTCTTGGGGGCATTTTGTTAATAAAAAAAATTATGCTAGGCTTTGTAATCCTACAGTGATCTATATGTTATGTCATCTATATAAGAATATGTCCTTTTTCACAGTGCATTGCTTTATTATGTATTTATCATAAGATCAAGTCAATGAAAATTTGTATAAAAGTAAATCCTTCACAATTTGATGCTTTATGCTACATTAGAGTGCCTTTTGAGGGACTTTGAGAGCTCTATTCCAAATTAATTTAATTAGAGTGCCTTTTGAGGGACTTTGAGAGTTCTATTCCAAATTAATTTAATTGAACTCCATGCTATCTTAGTTTTTTCTAATTTCATTTATACTTGCAAAAAAAAAGCTTAAAATTTAAATAAGTTGTGTACTTTTTCCCAAGTGTGATAATTTTTGGCATAGTGGCCAACCCCTTCTCAAACTGGCAAGATCTTGCACGGAGATCCATTTTTTTGTTCTAAAATCTATGTAGCCTTTCGTGCCACCGTTTCGCTCTTTGACGGAAACTCCAACACTTCCTCCTCGCCCTCGCCCTTCTTCTTGTACTTGTAGAGCATAAAAGAGTTAAAATATGATTTTAGACCCAAATGCATTGGATTAGTAGCATATTTAGATCTGAGAATATTTGAAAACATTGTCCAATAACTACCAAGGTAAGCTACTAATTTATTTGGTTATACCTAGTATAATAACCAATTGAAGATATAGTACCATATTTAAAATAGCCTAACCAAACCTCATTGTCACAATACGCTTTAAAGAAAATAGTTTTAGACTCTCCTCTTTGTAAGAGTTGAACTTGCAACTTTGAAAGTTAAAGCCAAGCCTTAAAGGCAGTGCATTAACCAAATAAGCCAATATCTCACTCTAATAAAGTGAAGTGTCTTCTTAGCCTTATAGTACTGGGGCCTAAAACCCCCAAGTGTCGCAAAACAACCTATTTAGGCCAACCTCCCCCAAAAATTGAAATTGTGTAACATCCCGCGCTTGCGCACACTGAACAAACTTATTCTTTGAGGACACTTGCGTGCAAGTGATCCGGGTCTTTATACTATAAGTTGTTTTAATTATGATTATGAGATATGGTGGATTTGATGATATGTTATTTTGTTGTATTTACATCGACATGTGCTATTGATTGGGTTCTCCTGAGTGTGCAGGACTCTGGAAGTTTGAGGATGCTGAGGCATCAATGAAACTCTGTGGACTCTCGATCGAGTTGGCGAGTGGATTGTTAGGGTTTGAATGTTGTTGATGTGACATATGTACATATGATTAGATATTATGATGTTGATTGTTATTGCTGACATGATTTGTTGATGGACACAGGCTGACGATAGCTTGTCGATCAGACTCACATTTGGAGTAAAGGGGTCATGCACGACAACCAGAGACATTGAGGGAGAGGTGTGGCAGCAGCCCTGTCATAGCCTACTAGCACTCACATCGTGGCTCAAACTGTAGGTTAACGATTACCTAGTTCGAGAAGACCCATGATGTCGTGAGGGAAGACTGTGACAATCGCTCATGATGATTCTAAGGGGCATGCAATAATGCAGGGTCCTTATTCCTTAGAGACCTTTAGTCTCCCATAAGATCACCTGACGGAGTATTGACTCCAGGGTTTGAAGTCTACCAAATTCAGTCAAGAGGTGACTGACACCCTTGGAGCACATAGTGCGTCTTGAAGGGAACGTCGCACGAATAAAACGGAAAGAGACGAGTGGCACCCTTGGAGCACGTAGTGCGTCTTGAAGGGCACGTTGCGCAAATAAAACAGAAAGAGGAAATTGACACCCTTGGAGCACATAGTGCGCCCTGAAGGGCACATCGCGATTTTGATTATGGTAAGTTAATAAACCTAGTGCCTAGAAAACTATGCCTCCTTAGGACCTGGTTGACCTTAAAATAAATGATGTGATAAGTAAAGATTATAACAATTTTTCCCTTAAGAACTGTCGCCAAGCCTAGTGAATTGAAAACCTAGGTCTAAGTAGAACCTTTGAATGAAAAAAAAACTAACTAGACATGTGACAAGAAAGGGGTAAAGAAAATTCAAGCATTAATAATTAAAGTGAAAATTTTAATAAAGGTTTAATTAATAAAAGGGGTAATTGGTTGTTTTTGTCTAAACCTGTTAATTCTAAACTTAGTTAGAAAAAGGGGAAACTTATGGAAAAGGGGAAACTTAAAGAAAAAGGGGGAATGTCTAATTTAGTAAGGAATCTAGCCTTTAGAACTTTCTATTTATGAACTCAACTAGGATTTAAGTAAGGTGTAAGCCATTTAAGAGTTGTAAGGGAATAATGGGACATCGAGGAGCGTTTTTAGGAACGCTTTTAGGTGGGTGAGGGAAATAGGAAAATTTAATTAATTAATAGATTGATTTTCTGGTGCAACTAGGGAATCAGACGACATGCGTACGGGGGAGGTTTTTCGTAATTAATTAAATGGAAAAGGAATCTAATGAGGGTTTGGGAAACTAATGACTAAGAAAACTCTATAAAAATGATGGTGGAGGAGGAGTATGGATCACATATGTCTTGCATAACGTTACGCTTCAAAATTTTTATCTTGACTGAGTTTCTCTTGTGGGAGTTGGGATACCCAGCTCGGGTAACGAGTGGTAGCTCGACCTTGCGAGGTGAGCTGGGTGATAGAATTCTCTGGTATTGTGTGTGTGGCCCCTTTGCGACTCGGGGGGATCAGGGGGAAGAATAGTACCCCTAGCATTGGCTGGGAGGTACTGGTGAGGTCTCATTGGTCAGTAAGCGAGATCTGGATGGAGCGCACGTGCAGGACAATGTCTATGAGATTATCTCCTTCGAATTCGGTATGCGTATTTGAATTTTGTTTGTATTTTTAGTTAAAATTATTATGTGTAAGAAAATAATAATGATGTTGAAGCAACCGGTGCATTTCCAGTTGAAGCTATTCTATCTGGTCATAAGAAGACATTAAATCTAAGATTTTATTCACTTTCAATTTCTATTGTGGTTTTAGGATGCTGGTTGTAGTCGAGCCAGGATCTTAAAACTTGTTTTCTTGTAGCCCCTCCCTTTAGTAGCGATTACTTAAATTCCTTTGCTAAAATTTTTAAACATGTTATTGCTCGGAAGTAGAAAACCTTAGAGACTTTCAGTTTTGTCCAAACAGGCTTTCCCCTTCAGTTGTGATGTTTGGAATTTCGATTCTTGTAGATTGCATTTTTCTTTTGTTTTTCTGGGCTATCGGCTATTGGCTCCCTTCCGTTGTTTTGGATTTTTGATCCCATCCCTTCCTGCGATTATTTTAAAATATTTAATGTGATTTGATGGACTGTATTTTGTTTTTCCTTTAGGAGTTGGTCTGATCTTCTGGTGGCCATAACAAGCTTAGGCTCCCAACCTTACCTATGTTTTGTTAAAACCTATGATTGTGTTTTAATGCTAGGAAGAGCTTTGATTTATAATATTTTATTGTGAATCTTTTTCCGGACAATGTATTTTTTTCATTTTGGAATGATTGTTTTAAATGCGATAGGATAGTGCATCGTCGATTCTCTGTTTGGTGAGGGCACATCTATTGTATTTATCAGAACGATTGTCATTATGCTTTCCACGAAAAATATAAATTTGGGCACTATATAATGATGTGTGTTCTTATCCTACTTGGGCATCTCTTTTTAATTGTTTTAATGTGATTCTATTTGGACTGCTTTTCGTTTTCTTCCTGGAGGTTGTCTCCATTTCCTCGTGGCCAGAATGAGCCCAGACCAACCATTTCTCTGTGTTTAATCTTATTGCGATTCTGCTGGACTGCGTTTGTGTTTCTTCCTAGATTCATTCTTAATTTTTGTGGCCATCTCACACACAGGGCCCAACCTTTCAACCTATAATGCATGGGGACGAATAACCCAACCTCCTACCATTTGCCTGGCAACTGTTGCATCTCTGCATTGGTGTGTTGTTTGTTCCTCCTCAATGCCTTAATAGCCACCCTCCTGTGACGTTTGGGTGTGTGCTCAACACGGGAAGGAAGAAACACCCCCTTATAAGCAAGCTCAATACATGTTGCCAGAGCTATTGTCTCCAAAGGGCAGTGTATATAATATTCATCTTCATCGTCGTGACAATATTAAAAGTTGTGCTTTTGCTGCAAACAATGATTCATATTGTGCATTAGACTGTTGTAAGAATGTATTTATAGCATGAGGTGAGGATCACATCGCACAAATGACCCCACCCCATAACCTTTTGTGCGTCGGTAGGTGCAATTTGTACACTCCACCTAAACTCACTAAATAACTAGCAATCATAGATTATCCCTGCATATACACCTGATGGGTAGATGTTCATTCTAGATCGGTGTCTAAATGACCGATTCCCCTCGTCGGTGGTCGATTGTTGATAGGTGGATTATTCAACCCATCCGTTGAATTTCCAGATCGTGTGATTGGTTACTTACATCAATTTTATTGTTTGACCAGGTCACTAATTCAAGGAACGGTGGACTGGCAGTAGCTTTTATCACTGCTTCTATTAGTTATTTTAATGCTTATAGAACATCGCGTCAATTTTAGGCTCCTGTGGAATAGTTGTAATATTTTAATACCTTGATTAATTTAGGACAACACATTACTGGAGGAATTTGTGATTGGCCAAATAGTTGTTTTTCTTTATAAAGTTGATGGTTTTAGGACAATGCACTATCTTAAGATCATCTATAAGGTAGTGTATTTTAGGTGTTGTTAATAGTTTTTTTTTATGGTTACATAAAGGACACTAAATTGAAGATTGTGGAAATGGCAGGTGATATTTGAGTTTCTATTTAATGGTTTTTGTAATCATTCATAACAGACACTAAGCTAAGGTACCTGTGGAGATCATGAATGTTGTTGACACAATCCTTGTATGATTATTTTTAATTAATAATTTGTTAATCATAAGATACATCACTTCTTTATAGTATTTTAAAGGGGCACATTTAAAATGGTAGGGAAGCATGGTTATATGTTCAATGATAAATTATTAATGTTAAATAATAATTTCTTCATTTTAAGATACTTCATTCCCTTTTGGTTATGAAGGGATGTAATTCAAAGGTAGAAGGTAAGGAAGAGATTATTCCTAGAGTTGTGTCAGGGAATCTTCACCTCGATAGTCTAGTCCTAATGTAATATAGAATTGTAGATCAGATAGAAGTTTTTACATGTCAAGGGTTTATGGTTTCTTGTTTAATATTGATCTGGAGAAGTTAAAAGTGCAATTGATTTATTGATTAAAATAAACCCCTTGAATGGAAGGGTAAAAAGATACTTAAAGTTGTCATATGTTGGTCATTAACTTATGGTTGGTTATATTAAATGGGTTACTATGTGTTATGTGTTTCATGTTGAATAATAGATGACGGTTGGTTATATGTTCTTATACCACATGATACTACCTTTTCAAAAAACAAGAATTCTATTTGGTTCATTGCGCAATTTAAAATGTATTGAATGTAGTTACCCTGCGTCATTTTCTGTTGGTTGATTCAGTTCTTCATTTATTGTTTTTGCCTAATTTATGATAGTTTAAGTTGGGACTTCTAGCACGTTGGATTGTGTCACGATTGAAGGTTTAGAATGGTTTATGTTGTGTCTTAGTTACAATCGCGTTGGTCACCATGTGGCGGCATGAATCCTTTTGATTGGATCATTGCGCGTTTGGATCAATAAGTGTGCATGATAACCAAGACTTGGGTCTTGTTCTTTCTGATGATGATGATCACTTTTGGAATTGATGTTTACACCTGGATCTGTAACGTTTTATTGTGTTGTTTCTCACTCATCTTAATATTTTAGTTACTTGTATCTTGATGTTGGTTGAGTTGATATGATATGATGATTGTCCTTAGCTTAGTAGGCTTGGTTTGCTTGTGTCAGGAAGGATGTAGACACCTCCTTGTTCCTCAGAACAGTCGCCAGCCTTGAGACCTTAAATGGTTAAAATCGATGGGAACCTGGGCTTGAGCATTGCTNNTCGTTTTTATTTTTCATCTAATTAAATGTTGTATGTTGTTTCTCGTTGCATGATGTGCTAGTATGCTAGGTCATTTTGTTCCTTATTACATGATTTTCATGCTTTGTGTTTGTCGTCGTGTTGTGATGTTTGAATGTATGTTTGTTATATATATATATATATAGGGTTGTTACAACTTGTGACTTTGAAAGTTAAAGAAATCCTTAAAGGCAATGCACTAACCAACTAAGACAACACCTCAAGAAAACTCAAGTAACATGAAGCATAAAACAAGTAAATTTGAGGGAAGCCATTAACATTCAATACACAACATATTGATATAATAAAAATTAAGCTAATTTATTTATATACTATAAAAAACCCATTATCCTACAAAGGATTTATTCTCAATCAAATCAAAACATCTAATACCTATTTAGAAGAAGATGAATATTTTATAATGATTATTTGTATCAATTTAAGGAACGAAGTAGATCATTGTATAAGATGAATATTTTACAATGATTATTTGTATCAATTTAAGGAATGAATTATATCATTGTATAATTCCTTATAATTAGGAAAGGATGGAGGACAAACTTTGCTTTGTAGGCCTTGTTGTTCTAGCTCAAGGTTTAGTGTCATGTTTAGGGTTAGGGTTCAGAAGAAGTCTCAATGGATTATAAGTGAAGGTATCATTCTTGGATCTTCTTTGATTCAATAATGAATGTGATACCGAGGAAAAAATGTAAATGGTGTTTACCTACCTTAGATAGAAAAAGTATCTCTATCCTCTAATCCAACATACTTGCCCAATTGTCCATATGATATTGGTGCTTCCAGCTAAGTCCATTGGCTTCCATCTTTTGATTACTCAATATGTCCAAACAATGAAGAAGATACTTAATAATTTCATAGGAAACAATTCTCTCTAAATGTATGAACTACTAAACTGTTTGACGAACACAATTTATCTCACGGGAGAGTTCTCTCTAAATTTAAGAACTACTAAAATGTTTGACGAACACAATTTATCTCTTTGGATGTGTCTTAGAGATTAAAGAATTTTTTACATCATACAACGCAAGAAACTCAAACACATTTCAATTAGAAGCCTTGAAAAACTACTAAAATATTTGACCAACACAATTTATCTCTTTTGACATTGGATATGTCTGGAAAAATTAGAGAATTTTATACATCATATGACACAAGAAACTCAACCGACTTTAAATTAGAAGAAGCGTTGAAAACTTTATCACGAAAATGGCACAACAAGTTTTTTTCTAATAAGGTTTGACAAGGTTGTGGTATGCACTCAATGAATGAATTTTGCCAATTCAGTAGTTCTAGACGGGTGTGTGAGTGTGTACTTTCATATGATCTTCTTTCTTTCTTTATTTTCAAACATAGGTTGACAATATATTTGCAAGAATTGCCCAAAAAACATTCCCAATGAATGGAAAAATCTGCATGCTCTTTAGAATCGATCAGAAGAAAACATCATATATCTTATTTGCACTAATTTCAGAAGCTTTGCAAACTCCCTAAAACGCAAAAGGTTATACTTTTAAAGTTAAAAAAAAAACAAGATAGAAGAAGATTGCAAAATAATAAACAACAAACCCAAAAGGCAAAAGATTATAGTTTAAAAAAAATATATAAGAGGAAGATTTGCAAAATAATAAATAACAAAAATGATGAGGGAAAATTTTAATATATATACCTCGAAAATTAACATGTCTTCACTTATATCTTCTTGACCAAAAAAAGGAACCCCTAATCATCTTGAAGATCTGATTTCCCTCTCTATATATAAGGGCCTTGAAATATAAATATAACTTATGTATTAAAGTATTAAACTTTTCAACCATTTTTCCTCGTTTTGGTCAAATATAAATATTTTGGCATTGTCTAATTGTTTTATGAAATGTTTTTTTTCGTCGAAATTTGACGACATAAATCTGCACGAAATCACTATTTTTTGTTGTTTAAAATCCATTTTTGAATGTAGAAATGGAATCAATATGCTAAAAAAACCCTAAGGCACTCAGATTATAAAACAATAATCACTCAAATCTACGGATCTACCAATTTCTTGTAGGATTTCGAGCAAATGTCCTAAAAAAAATCGTCGGAAAAGAGTCATTTCATAGAACATTTGGACTATGACTAAATATTTTTGCATAGCATTTGAAAGTTAACCATAAAAAATCACTATGTGCATACAACGTTATGAAGATAAGCCTCTAAAATATGAGGATTAGCATTAAATTGTGAGAAGTTATTCAACATTTCATATCGTCAAAAAGTTTTTATTTTTCTTCATTAGGCTTAACTGCTAAAAATTGTCATCAAAATAAGTATTTTGTTTTTTAAGATTAAGGCAATCGGTAAACCGACCAACTGCCAATTTCCAAATTCTGCCTCTATGATGTCTATGGGATATGTTACTTTCAATATTTGAACATGGATAAGTGATTCAACAAACTCGCTCCCTACCCTCCCTTGGAGGGTAATCCTGTGACTAATAAGTTCTTATGTCCCCTTGTTTTACATGTTGAGGTTCATATTTTGTTTAGGACATTTCGTTGGATTAAATGTTTTTCTCCCTTTTCTAGCCTACTTTGGGTTTTAAACAAGCCTAAAATACCTTCCATAAGAAATTTTAACTTAGTGCGTCAATTTTCAGTTATTTTTGGATCAATATAGTTATATTTGAAGTCTCTGGCATTTCAATCATAAGATAGCTCTTCGATTTTTTCATGAAAAGTGATTTTTGGTGCTTGTGAACAATTAAAGCTTGGTTTTAAAGCATATGTGTAAGTTCATGTATTTGTTGTATTAGGCTTGTGCCATTTGTACCTGTTAATTTTGAGATTTTTTTATTGGAATATAGGCATTCCAACTGTAAGATATATGTTAGTTTTGGAGACATAAATCTTATAACCTCTATAAAATATATGAATATATGAATATGTGAAAATGTTATTATATTTTCTTATGATGACTTTTACAATTATAAAATAACCTCTTTCAAAGAAATATGTCAATAACTATTACAACTATAAATAACCTCTTCCCCACACATCTATCAAAAATTGAAAACCTAAAATGAATCCATATATCAAAATTTACAAGATTCTCATCGTTGAACACCTATTAGTTTGACTACAAAAATATAAGAAACCAAAACATGTGTGTTTAGCGAAGACTGATTAAAAAACTTATAAAAATAAACCACCACATTCACAAGGAAGAGAAATTGAAAAAAATACTAATTAAAAAGGTAGAGCGAGCTGATATTTCTAGAGGAGGGACCACTCAAGGGTAACTGTGAATATTCATCAGTTGTCAACATGTAAGTACAGAGATATTAACTATTATGGGATTCGATTGTTATCATTTTGTATTAAACCATTTATATGTGCAATGCAATCGATACCATTGATAGTTCGTGACGGGTATATTTGATCTATTGTCGAGATACATATGATTGAATCTTGTATATTTTATTTGAGAATATATAATCTGCATTATAACTTCTGTATTAAACTTTTCAATTGTTTTTTTTTTCAAATATAAGTATTTTTTCTTAGCATTTGTAAATATAATATTTTTGCTTAGCATTTATAAGTTAAATATAAAGATAAATATTTTTTCTTAGATCCATATATATATTTGTAACATCCTGCTCCTGGGCACACATGCTTTGAATTATTCTTTGAGGACACTTGCGTGCAAGTGATCCGGTTCATTATATGATTCATTATATGATTGATTGTTTCGCTTATGGATTATGATGATGTTGGGATATGATGATATGTTATTTGATTATATATGTGTTGACATGTGCTATTGACTGGTTTCTCCTGATTGTGTAGGACTCTTGATGATTAAGGATGTCAATGGCATCGATGGACCTCCTTGGAATCTGGATCGAGTCAGGAAGTGGATTGTTTGTGATTTGAGTATTTATGTTATTGCATATGTGACATATGGCTGATATATTATTATGATGTTTATGGATCGCTGACATGTTTTGTTGATGGATGAAGGATAACGATATCTTGCTAATCATACTCACATTTGGAGTAAATGGGACCTTCATGACTACAATAGATACTGAGGGAGATGTGTGGAAGCAGCCCTGCCACAGCCTACTAGCACTCCCGCTATGGCTCGAACTGTAGATTAAAGATTACCTAGTTCGAGAGATCCACGATGTCATGAGGGGAGACTGACACAGTCGCTTGCAAAGATTATAAGGGGCATGCAATAAGGCATGTTCCTTATTCCTTAGAGGCCCTTAGTCTCCCACAAGGTTGCCTGGCAAAGTTTTAACTCCAAAGGTTGGATGTCTACCAAAATCAGTCAAAAGTCGAGTTGCACCCTTGAAGCATGTAGTGTGTCTTGAAGGGCACATCACATAATTAAAACATGAAAAAAGGCAAGTGACACCCTTGGAGCACGTAGTGCGTCTTGAATGGAACTTCGCAATGTTTAAAAACAAGTGAGTCAATGAACCTAGGTGCCTAGAAAACAATATCTTACCTTGACATGGTGAGCCTTAAATTAATTATGTATAAGTAAAGTTTATTAAATTATAATCTTTCGCTTAAAAATTTGCTAATCCTAGTTGAATTTGAAGCCTACGTCTAAGTAGGATAAGAGGGAAAAAAATAATTAAACAAATAATAAAGGGGCGGATGAAGAAAAGAAAAGGGGGGGAATTAAATTTATAATTTAAAGAAGGATTAAATTATCTAAAAATTTAATTGTTGTCTATGTGAAAAACTTGTTAAATTCGAACTTAGATAAAAAGAGGAAAATAAATCCAAAAGGAATGTGGAACATATAAAGGAATCCAAAAATGAACTCAACCAAACTTTAAGAAGGGTGTCAGTCATTAAAGGAAATTGAGGGAATAAAGGGACCACAAGGAGCATTTTTAGGAATGCTTTTAGGTGGGTGAGGGAAATTGGTAATTCAATTAAATAAATTAAATGAATTTCTGGTGCAACTAAGGGATTGGGTGACAAGTGTACGAGGGAGAATATTTCCTAATTAATTTTCAATAAACTAATTTAATGTGCAATTGGAAAGGTCACTAAGAGGAAATCTATAAAAGAAATGGAATAAAAGAGGAAATGATGACTTTGGGTGATCCAGGTGGATATCGGTGGCCACCCACCTTTTCCGACTGGCTCAAAACAATTTTCTGACAATTTTGGCCATTTACTATTTGTAGTAGGTTTTAACTTCCGGGGCCATTTTGAAGGCCTAAATGAAGGTTTTTCGAGATCGAGGTTCTCAATGATATCCAAAGGCATAATTTTAACTTAGTGCATCAATTTTTAGTTATTTTCGGATCAATATAGTTATATTTGAAGTATATGGCATTTCAATCATAAGATAGCTCTTCGGTTTTTTCATGAAAAATGATTTTGGTGCTTGTGAAAAATTAAAGCTTGGTTTTAAAGCATATGTGTAAGTTCATGTATTTGTTGTATTAGGCTTGTGCCATTTGTACCTATTAATTTTGAGATTTTTTTATTGGAATATAGGCATTCCAACCATAAGATATATGTTAGTTTTGGAGACATAAATCTTATATCCTCTATAAAATATATGAATATGTGAAAAGGTTATTATATTTTCTTATGATGACTTTTACAATTATAAAATAACCTCTTTCCAATAAATATGTCAATAACTATTACAACTATAAATAACCTCTTCCCCACACATCAATAAAAAATTGAAAACCTAAAATGAATCCATTCATCAAAATTTACAAGATTGTCATGGTTGAACACCTATTAGTTTGACTACAAAAATATAAGAAACCAAAACATGTGTGTTTAGCGAAGACTAATTAAAAAACTTATAAAAATAAACCACCACATTCACAAGGAAGAGGAATTGAAAAAAATACTAATTAAAAAGGCAGAGCGAGCTGAGATTTTTGGAGGAGGGACCACTCAGGGGTAGCTGTGAGTATTCATCGGTTGTCAACATGTAAGTACAGAGATATTAACTTTCGTGGGATTCAGTTGTTATCATTTTGTATTAAACCATTTATATGTGCAATGCAATCGATACCATTGATAGTTCGTGACGGGTATATTTGATCTATTGCCGAGATACATATGATTGAATCTTGTCTATTTGATTTAAGAATATATAATCTGCATTATAACTTCTGTATTAAACTTTTCAATTGTTTTTTTTCAAATATAAATATTTTTTCTTAGCATTTGTAAATATAATATTTTTTCTTAGCATTTATAAGTTAAATATAAAGATAGATATTTTTTCTTAGAACCATATATATATTTGTAACATCCTGCTCATGGGCACACCTGCTCTGACTTATTCTTTGAGGACACTTG
>CBVK0102510229.1:0-12198 GCA_900067695.1 Picea abies
CTAGTCTCTCAGGCAGTTACGAGAGTGAATTGCCACCTAGCTGAGTTAACTAGTCAACCAGTCTTCAATTAACTGACGGAACAAAATGTAGTGAGGAGTAGATCAAGGAATCAAGGGTAATGCGCTAGTCTGGTGATGATCCCAATGTTGCATGGTGGCAAAACCAATGCAACATCTAGACTCAACTCAACTAGTCAAACTAAAGTGTCAACTGAAGAGAATATTCTCTAGGTGGAATATTCTACCCTAAAATATAAGAGACTGGATAATGACTAATGATGACTAATAAACAAGGAGAAACCTTAGGAAAAATAAATCCTAGGTGTGTGTGAAGTAACTCCAACATAGGGATCTATTGTCAAGGCCACCGTACGTTTAGATAAAAACATTTTTCTTTAGGTAGCATCACTTTTTTATTTAGGTGTTGATTTTAAGGTTTTTCTTAGCAACTATTTGTTTTTTTAAGGCCATGCTTGAAAAATGTTGTAATTTTGACTCGGTTAGAAAAAATGGTGCTACTAATAGCACCACTTTTTGATTTGGGGGTTGATTTTCATGTTTTTTATGCAAAAATACGGGTTTTAAGGGCTAGAGTTCTCGTTTTGAGGTCACAGTTCTTGTTAAGTCGATAAATTTGTTGAACATGGTACTTCATACAAGTTGGTCATTCGAGGTTGTTCAGGTGTAGGTTGGGCTTCTAGGAAAGCTTCTTATTTTTTTCACAAAAAATTCCCAGTTTCCTCCTCACCAGTTCCCACTCATGGTATCATGGCTAGTATTGTAAGGCTTACCCTTAGTCAATTGGTAGGTGTTTTCATTAAACATAAAACACAATTATAGTGTTCATCCATTACAATTATTGAAGTCTTAAGCATAATCACACTTGGGGGAAAACAGGGTGTTACACTCTTTGTCTTGCAATTTTTTCAATCTCTACAAATAAAAAATAGAGAAAAAAAATTGCATTTTCAGGTAGATTAATCGATATCTAACCCCTAGTTGATAAAGTTTGAGATTTGTTTTTCAGAAAAAATTGCTTGTCTTTGTCTGTAGTTGTATTGGATTCTTTTTCCAAGAAAAAATAAGGCTTTTGGAAGTAAGCACACACTTCGAGACAAAGAGTTGAAAACAATACCTCCTTCTCCTTCCTAACATTTGTTATATATTTTGCATTAACTCACTTGGTTAAAAGTTACTTTATTAAATTAGAGGCCTTGAGTTGAAGTTTTTATTTTCATTAAGTTTCTCTTTGGATAAGTTAATGAAACTTTAAGTTATAACATACATTTATTGTAAAGTGCATTTCACTTAAACTAAAAAAACAAATCACTCATAAGACAACTTTAATGTTCTTTTTTTTAAGTTACTTTTTGCACACAAATTTCATTTATAAAGTAACTTCGTTGTAAAAGTGATTCTCACTTATTTTATAAAAGTGGGTCACTCACATTATAAAAATAACTTATTTGTAAAAGTGAGTTTATAGGGAAAGTTCTTTTTTAACCGAGACACAATTTTTTTATATATATTATAAAGTGGGGCTGCACCGGGGATGCAACTCAATATTACATCAAAATTGATTCTAAAAAGAGGTTCATCCACCAATCTATTTTCTATAAATTACATGCCATTAGAGACTTCTAAAACTAAACTGGACTTCCATGTAATTCCAATAGTAGATATCATGATAGATTGGTCCAAGATACACAAACTTAAAAAACTTTCATGAATTAAGTGTGGACACTACCCTGTGATTCATCTTCCTCAGCCCAGTGGGGAAGATTTGATTCCTCAACATCCATTGGATCTCCAATTTGATTGACAATGTCATCTTCCATTACTCTATGCCGTCCATTTCCTAGGTTGTTGGATACTAATGACATAGAATTCAAGTGTAATGTTGAAACTAGAGATCATAGATGCCTACATTCTACTTTCAAGTAGTCAAACCAGAGCCTATGTTGCTAGATGATGGATGTGACATTGACTAATAGGGAATTGAGAGCCTATTCTAGTTTTTCCATATTTTCTGGGAAATACATCATGGCCTGGGCATTGAACTCACTACACTAATTTCTTCATGCCTCCTTAGTACCATCCAAATTTACTTGATTTTTGAGCTATCCATTATGCTCAAGACCCTCAAATTCTAGGTTCCCCAAAGCTTAAGATAGGACCAATTACCTACAATGATGACAAGGTGAATCCTCTTAGAATATTAGGATAAACAAGAAGAGGAAGAAGTGTTGTCGACCTTCACCATTCAAATGCCCTAATATCAATCCAATGATAAAATTAAAGCTCGAATCCAAAGTACACTTTCAAATTAATACATACACTACCCACATTGACACAAAAACCTCCACCTCCAAACTCGTCCTCACACCTCCACCTCTCACATCTTCTCCTGTAGGATTAACCCCCCCCCAAAGCTCCTTCTCAACTCATTGCACAACACAAAATCTCACGACCCACCATTATCCCATATACTTCAAATTGTTCACAACAGATGGAGTTAATACTAACTCACATGAGGGGATGTTCCACATGTGTGAGTATGGGAGGCCACCTGCCTCTTATCCTTTCCACTCCTCTGGTTGGAATTATATGCGTGGGATGAAATGTGGATCTAGACTTTATCTTATCCCTCTCTTCCAAGGGCTTGTAAATCCCCTTGTGAACTATTTTCGATCTCATAACCTTACNTGCAAGGGCTTGTAAATCCCCTTGTGAACTATTTTCGATCTCATAACCTTATAAAAGAAAGTTCCCCTTCTCATCACACTAAGGGATTTGGAGAGGACGAAGAACCCCATTAAAGGGCAATGATCCTTGTTGAAGAGACTTTACTTTCTTTGCCCATGAGTCCACCTTTTCACTGAGCCCCCTTTTTACATGAAAGAAATAAATTTTCTCAAAGGATTGAGATAGATGATTGATGTTATTTAAACGAGAGATTATCTTGTTTCTAGAAGCAATGCCTTGGTTGATCATTTCTTGAATTACCAACAACGAGTCTCCTATCACAACTATTTTTTTTTATTCCTTCCTCCTTTTCCAGATTAATCCGACACCATTGCACATAAGCTTCTGCTAGGTTGTTTGAGACATTCCATAGGCTCCAGGCATAATTCAAAACTTCATTTCCTTCAGGATCATGAATCCCCCCCCCACACCTACCATTCTTGGTTTATCCTTTGAATCTCCATAGAAGGCATAATTCAAAACTTCATTTCCTTCAGGATCATGAATCCCCCCCCCCACACCTACCATTCTTGGTTTATCCTTTGAATCTCCATAGAATAAGAGAATATTTCAAACACATTTCTAAAATTTCTAGTCTAGATACTCTAGAGGGTGCATTATAATCAACCAAATTTTCCTAGATAAATTCGTAGAGGTTTTCCTGGTGAGATGGGAGCTAACAAATTTTTTTCTCCTTGCTCAAGCCTCTTATTCCCTATCCATATCTTAATCCCACCATTTATACTTTTGAATTATGTTCTCAACTAATAAAGAGGTGGCCTTAATAGCTTTGTGTCTTGGTTTACTGTCTTCCACATTGAAAATCTTTTTTTCCTGGCCAACCATATTTTCTAGAAGATGAACTTAGGTAGTTCATCCTAGATTTTGGTTTCTAGAAGATGAACTTAGGTAGTTCATCCTAGATTTTGGAAAATTTGGGCTTGTCAAACAATGATCCTTGGTACCTATTCCATCAGTGAGAGAAGAGTTCGATATAATTTTGAGGCTGACAAAATTTGTTGTTAAGGCACTGAAGGGCATGTCCCCATACCTCCTTGGAAATATTACAGTCTATGATAAATCATTTATCGATTCCTCCTCCTCTTTATACAAGGCACACTATGATGGACCCAATATTCCCTTCTTCTTCAGGTTTTCTGATGTAAGGATCTTCCCATGAGACAATGTCCAACTAAATATGTTTATTTTTGTCATACCCATGTTTGACTAGATTCTCTTCCATATTGTGTTTCTAGTGTGAATTGGAGAGGATTCCAACAAGAAAAAATATCTTTCCTTCACTAAAAAAACCGAATCCCCCCATCCCCTTTGATCTAAATCAGGTATATTTTGAGGGGCACACCCAAATACCTCATGAAGAAGACATAGGTCAATGACTCCGGGTGGGATGGAGTTTTCCCAAAGCTCCATCCGCCCCAATTGCATGTCATTGCATCACATTTAGATATATCACACAAAGTTGTTTTATTGTGTCATTCCTCCATTCTATTAAAGGAAACATATCTATTAAATGAGAGAGCGTTGTATTTCCAAAAAAATTGTGTTCATGTATTCTAATTCTCTTCTCATTCCAATGAATCTAGGTGAGTTTGTCCTTGATAACCATAATTGCATTCTTCAATATTTTTTGGATTGGAGAGCCTCTTGTTTTAAAAGCCCCCTCCAGGTACTTTTTCCACAGGGATTTCTTCCACCACTCATAATTACCTGAGATTAATATCCACACCATCTTGGCCCCCATTTCCAAGTTCATCAAGGTCGAATCTCTAATCCCTATAACCCCCAATCCTTAAGATTTATGACTATATTCTAGTTAATCAGGTCTATAACCCCCAATCCTTAAGATTTATGACTATATTCTAGTTAATCAGGTGGATTTTTTTCTCATTTGACTTCCCCCCCTACCATAATAAGTTTCTTGTTTGCATTGAAATATTGTTTAATACCCTTTTGGGCACTAATGTTGCTAAACATTGGTACAATGGGAGATAAAATAAGACTTCTTTAATTAATACCACTCTCAATGCCAGGTTTTAAGCCATTGTGTTCCCCATTGCACAAGATTTTTAGATAATTTTTCCAGGATACCATTCCAGTCTTGAGATGTTGTATATTTAAGAGATACTGGAATTCCTAGATACCTAAAATATGACCAACAATATAATAGGGGAAACTGAAGGATGCTGACTATATTTTTCATTTCTTTTGGTATGATATTCCGACTATATATTTGGAATTTGATTTTATTTAAGGCACCCCCTAAAGCATCTAAAAATGATTCTAGAATTTTTACTAAACCTGGAGGAAATGATTGAGGAGGCACCTCCCAACAAAAGAGTGTCATTGGAAAATTGAGAATGCACGATTTTGTTCATCCCTCTTGCTATCTAAATTCTTGTTAGATTTCCTTTATCCCTTTCAAATTACAATTTACAGCTTAACGAGTCTACCACCAGAATGAATAACAATGGAGAAAGAGGAAAACCCTATCCTAAACGTTGGATACTTTGGAAGAAGGAAGTGAGTCAACCATCGAGGAGAGGGGAAATCCAGGTGGCCTTGATACATGAGGTGATCCATTTTATGAAATTTGCACCGAACTCAAATTTATTCATCACCTATAAGAGAAAATCATGTCTTACCTTGTCAAATGCATTTTTCATGTCCATCTTGATTAACATTCCCTTCTCCCCTACTGCTTGATTGGAATGAATCGTCTCTTGCACTAGTACAATGTTTTCAAAAATTTTCCCATCCTGCAAAAACCACTTTGATTAGTAGAAATGATCTTTGACATGAACCTCCTTAACCCACAAGAAATTATCTTGGTCATTGTCTTATAAGAAGCATTACAAAGGGAGATTGGTATAAATATGGAAAAACAAGACCGATTAACTTCCTTTGGGATGAGGGCCAAAAAGGAGGAGTTGGTGCTACCCCCAAGCTTATAGGATTTCTGAGCATACTAAAGCATTCTACACATGTCTTGTTTGATGATATCCCATAATTTGTGATAAAAGGAGATTAGAAAATCATCTGGACCTGAATCTTTGTCTGGGTCCAAACTCCATATCGCACTCCTCACTTCAGCCTCATCAATCGAACTTGATAATTCCTTGTTTTCCTCATCTGTGATCAAGTGTGGGATATGTTCCAACATTTCCTCAACATTTTTAGGATTAGGATCCTCTAGATGAGTATAAAGATTTTGAAAATGCCACCTTGTTGCCTCTTTTATTTCTTCATACTCTATAATTTTGGAGCCATCTTCCAAGTTTATTTCTCTTACATTATTCTTCATCACCCTCACATTGGCTTGTTTGTGAAATAAACTGGTGTTTTGATCTCCCGCCTTTAATCATAGGATTTGTGAATTTAAGCGCTAATGCTCTTATTCAAATTTTATTTCCCTGTTCATCAATCACTACAACTTAGTTTCCTTCTCAAGAAGTTGTGGAGTGCTCTTTGCTTAGTCCATTTATTTCTTGCTTTATTTGATTTTTTTAGCCACTAGGGGAACAAAATTATTTTTTTCCCACTCTTTTAAAGATCCCTTAACCAATTTTAGTTTTTTCTCCTAGATGTAATTTGTGATTCCTAAGATCCAAGTTTTCCACACTTGCTTCACTATTTCCTCCACCTTTTCATTCTGAGCGCACAAGGGGTTATATTTGAAAGGTAGTGGTCTGTAGTTCGAAGTTTCATAGATATTTAACAAAATTGGCTTATGGTATGACGTGATGGCCAAGAGGATTTTAGACTTCATTTATTGATTCTGAAGCAAGGGATTGTTGTGTAGAAAGAATCAATCTAGTATTGATGTGATGTGCCCCTTTCCAATTCTTTTTTTGGACTAAAAAAATATGCCTCTTATTGGTTTAACATCAACAAGATCCTAGTCTTCTTTCAATTCCTCCATCCTTTCCCTGAAGGGGTCTATGACCATGCTTCCTCCCCTTTTTTCAGGCTCGAAATGGTTACGTTAAAATCTCTAGATATGATACAATTTTTATTTACCTTTGATTCTTTTAAATTTAGGATAGATTTCTTGTATGCCTCTTTTTCCATATAAGTCATTGACATATAAAAATTAAATAAAAAGAAGGTAATATCGCTTTTAACTAATCTGAACTAATTGAGGATCCCATTTTGGGTTTGATAATAATAAAAAAACTTACCTCTTGATCGTTCCACAATGTAGATACGCCTCCATATGCATCATTTGAGTTTTATGCTATCCCTCTTCTGGTTTTCCATATTCGCTTCCCTATCTTTAGGTCTTTTGCTACTGGCATTTTGGTCTCTTGCACCAACATAATAATTGGTTTTTCTGCCTCTAGTATATGTTTAACAACAATTACTTTGGGGTCACTACCGAACCCCCTATAATTCCAGGAGAAAATCGACATTATTTAAGGTGTTTGGACGATCCCCCATTTAAGGTCACACTATGTTGGTGCATAGTTATAAGACCCTAGGTTCAAGTTATTCAACCAACAAAAGCATTGGACACTGACCCTTTTGGCATCACCTACATGCAAGTGAAGTCTCACCCAAGGTATATACCAGGGCTGTAGGAACCAAGTTTCTGCAGAGATGAGGGGATGGGAGGCCATCAACAAAACCATTAATACTTATTCACCCTGTGAGTAGTATCCTTATTTAACATCCTTTCTATCATCTAACAAACCCTCTGTGCAACTTTTATTATCTATCAATCATTATTTTTACCAGAAAAGTTTTGCAACATTAACCCATCCAATATTCATTCAGCACCCTAAACTCTAGTGTGCATAAATAGTATAATATAGATCATAATGTAACCAAACTACTGAATCATTCATTATTATTGCACATTAATCATATGTTAAACAAATCTATATTAATCATGAATAAACATAACATCCACAACTAATCACATCAACAGACACATGAAACACATGAAATTAACGTGGTTCATCCAATCCTTGGGCTACATCCAAAATGACTGATTTATTATATTAGCATTCATGCAATAATCATCTCAGACTTGCACACTGTTCTTACAAAAGATACACCATATTTTAAACCCCAAACTTTCCTAGCCGTTTGCAGTGCAAGCCTATCTCTACATAAACTCTCTTCATCAATCATGAGAAACCTACACTCTTACTGTCAACCTAATCTATTCCTAGCATCCAACCTCATGTTCACCAAACCTTTCCATATTTATACATAGAATTAGAGATAAAAACCCTAGTAACAACTTATCCCAAAAACCCTAATGGGTTATAATCATTTTTCCCGCTTTAGCGCCACTTTGTTGCTTTTTCTCGATTTAACGCTGAATTGCGATGAACTGATTCCTTTCCTACTTTTGCGTTGAACTGCACATCCTTTCCAAGCACACTAGTCCTAACTTTTACTCTTTCCTCTACTAAGGAACAATTCCCAAAACTTAGTTATTCTCATCCAAAATTCATGTCCAAAAATCCCCCAACACTCACCCGTGGCTTGTCATGAGCCACTTAATCCTTTTTCAACTTCTCCTTCTTCTTTAAATTAACTAGTTTGGCATCATCCTTTCTCAGTGGAATACAGTCCCTTGGAAACATCAGCTCCGACGAGGATGCTCCTGGAGTTTCCTCAACCTTTGGTAGCATTGTTTCTACTCTAGTTCCGCCTTTCTTCTGTTTCGATGTTGCTGCTTTTGGTTGTGCCATATTTTCAACACTCTTCTCTATGGAAACTCCTTTGGTTCTGTAACTTTACTCACAACTTTGCAACGCTTCTCTCAACTCTCTTTATTTGCCACAAGCTCCAAATGACAATAACATTGGCCCGCCTACCCTTCAACGAATTATTTTCCCCTTCGACAACTATCCATTCACCTTGGTGTCGAAATTAAATTTTTAATCCCTTAGTAATGTACACTCAATACATGCTTTAAATATGCATTAACCCCAAATACTTCGCTTGATTTTTTCCTTGAGATGCTAGGCTGTCACAATCTCCACCAAATTTTTCCATTTATGATGACACATCCCTGTGTCGTGCTGTAATTACTACTTTTGAACCATAATTTCTTCTTTTTAATGCTGTTAATGGTATTTATCCATCCTCGTCCATGCATTTTTTCTATCTTATTTGTTTGTTTACTACACAAGATTTTCTTTTACACATAATTCGATTCTTCTGCGCAATTTCTTCTATCTGAGAAACACTCACTTCTTCGACGCAATTAATCTTGTTGTAACTTACTTTTTTCTATTTTTCCTTTGTTTTTTTTTCCACCCTATAATACACGACTATAGTACATAGGTTCTTGTGCAGGTCATCCTAGTGAATCGACGGTCGACCGTCCCTATAGAGTTTCAACCGACTTTCATTCACTAGTCCTCCCAAGACTTCACCATTCATTGTTTCTAGCTGCACAAAAATTGCTTCTGTCACATACTTGATCAGATATGGACCTAACCAATGCATCCTAAACTTTCCAGGGTGTTGCATGAACTTACTTTCATAGAGAAACACTAAGTCTCCCACTTGAAATTTTTTCTATTTAATATGCTTATCATTCCATGATTTTTCTCTTGCCTTCTGTACTTGATGATGGAATACTGTGACAAATTAGTCTTCCTCAAGCTGTAATAACTGTGATAATATTTCCTCTACCGTGCCAAAGTATGAGAAATCAATAATTGTTGCAATTCCCAAGATCGACACAATAAATTCCATCGACATTACTGCTTCTTTCCCATATACCAACCTAAAAGGTGTCTATCCTGTCAACTTTTTTCCCATATACCAACCTAAAAGGTGTCTATCCTGTCAACTTTTTGCTTGTATTCCTATATGTTGATAATACTACAAGGATCCTTAAGTCCCAATCACCCCTTCCTACATTGCATATCTTTTTTAGAGCATTCTCTAAAATTTTATTGAAGGATTCTATTGTCCCATTAGACTAAGGGTGATACAGCGTGCTCCTATGATGGTGAATTTGGAACTCCTTAGTCAATGTTGCAATCGTTCTATTTAGGAAGTGCATCCCTTGATCACTCAATAGAGTGCATGCGCAACCAAATATTGTAACGACATTCTTAAATAGAAATCACAAAACAGTCTCCACGTTGCAATCTGTGGTCGAAATTGCTTCTTCCCATATGGTGAAATACTCTATTGCAATGATGATATACCTAATACATGATCTCCTAGATGATGGATTGATTGGTCCAACAAAGTCTATTTCCCATTTATCAAAAACATGCAGTGTAACCCATGGATGGAAAGACATCTCATCCATTCTGGATGGCTTTCCAACCCTTTGAAAAACATCACATGCCTGAAAATATTCTTTAGCATCCTTGAGAAGTGTGGGCCACCATATCCATGTGCACAAAATATTCTACAATGTCACTTTACCAACATAGTGTCCTCCAACAATACCTTCATGTGCTTCTGATAGTATCATTGGCCTTTCATGTTCCAACACACATCATCTTAATATCCCATCTGCACCTAACTTATATAACTTTCCTACAAATAACTGATAGTATCCAAGTAACTTTCCTACAAGTAACTGATAATATCATCTTCCATAGATCCTATCCACTCAATCATGTGTAGTTCCAGCCAGCAACAGAACCAGTTGTTGGTTACTTGGGCTGACCCAGACTCTGATCTCAAATAGGTTTCCAACAAAACCCTCAAAATTGTCAGCCCTTCTGGTAAACCAGAAGGAAACGCTACACACATGGTGCACAATGCAATCTCACCCGAGATATATTTTATGGGGGATTTCAATACTCAAGTGTTCGCAGTCTAGGAATGACTGGGGATTGTTGTTAGATTCTTTTCTTTATACATCATCATCGTTAATACTTCATCTACTTCTATGATTCATTCATCTTTCTACCTAGGCATGCATGTTGTTATAACTAGTTTTAATAATTCAATCTTGATCTAATGATTAACATAATAGTAAAATCATTCATTAACACTCACATAGAACACAATGTTTTACCGTGGTTCACCCCCACCTGGGGCTATGTCCAAAAAGATATGGCTTCTCTGCTCTTTTTTTTATTCTGCTGCAAAATATGCGTTGCACATATTACATCTTCAATATTAGAATCAAAATGAGGGTAAGTACCCTCTGGGAGGATGATTAGATCACACCAAGATCCTCATCCTATGACCTAACCCTCAAAGACTAGCTTATCCGACTCTACCACAAGAACCATAACAAAACTTACTACAATCAATGAATTCCGAACCAACCAACCCTAGACCTCCTAGGTCTTTATTTATACTATTCTATTGGCTTATAGCCGTTACAATCTTTGTCAGAAACCCTAACCCTAGAATAGTTAGGCATGTCTGTATGCATTCCACATTTCTTTTTCCTTCTTTTTCTGCATGCTTCTTTCCTGCCTCCTAAGACGTGCGTTTCCAAAAATAGAAATTCTCTTCCAAAATTAGTCTTGCACCCAAAACATATATTTCTCCCAAACTAGGCCTGCGCTAACACTCACCCCCATTGTCTCACCTAAATACCTTGATCTTCTTTCCCTTATGATTCTCCACCAGAGCTTTGAATTCCCTAGATCGATTGAAGACTTCATCCTTGGTATTTATGAATAAGATCAATGTCCTCTTGGAATAATAATCAATGAAGGTCACATAATACTCACAACCACTTGCAGACAAAATTGAGATTGTCCCACTCACATCTAAATGTACCAGATCCATGATCTTCTTGGACCTACTATCACTTCTTGGAAAATAAACCTTGACATTCTTGCTAAGTGCACAACCTTTGCATACTCCTTGATGCTTAGTTCCAAACTCTGGGAGACCTGTGACCATATTTCCTAATACTGGTAAGGCCTGGTGGCATAAGTGTCCTAATCTCCTATGTCAAAGCTCACATGGGTTGTCACTGTCATGCACTAGGGCTTGAGCTAGATGACCTATCAACTTGTAGAGACTTCCATCATGATTCCCAATGACTTCTGTAGAGTCAAGAATCAATCCCTTTGGACAAGGAAGAACCTGCCCATCAATGAGTGCAACTACATACCCTCTTTCCTCCATGACACGGATAAAGAGTAGGTTCTTCTTTAGTCCAGGTACATACAATTCTTCACTCATCTTGAGAGGATTTCTAGACTTTAGGTGAAACGAATTTATTCCAAATCCCTTGACTGCATACTTGGAATTATCTCCAAGTTCCAGCTGCAATCATGAGTTCTACTATGTTATAATAGTGAGTGATTTCTGTGACCCTATCATATGACGAGAATCTCCACTATTCACCAAACAAGTTTCCATGGTGACCTACCTAGAATAAGAACAAGAACAGGAACAACACTCATCCAATGTTGTATCAAAGAATGTTTCTCAAGATGAACCCCTTCTCTTCAAATCCCAAGCTCTGATACCATGTCA
>CBVK0102510256.1:0-10872 GCA_900067695.1 Picea abies
CTGTAACCTACCTGCCCCTTAGGTTCTCTTAAAGGGGTGGGGTATCAAAAATTTGCTTTTCCTTATCCATTTCAAAGCCTATTTTCGAGGGCACCATTGTTTGTTGCTTGTCAAGAGATTTCCAATGACTGTAACTAGGCTCAAAACCGAGCTTTGAATAAAAAATTATGGCCTCATAAAGTTCAGGCCTTGTTGCCCAAAACCTTCTCATGCCCACGTGGCACCCATGTGGCATCCACGTGACACCCACGTGGCATCCACATGGTCCAATTGGCACATACGTGACTGTTGTCACGACTAATGATGTGGCACCCACGTGTTAGTTTACCCATTAAGACCATAGGCCTATCGACCTTCATCCCCTCGACACTCAATACCACTTGACTTACACTCGACCGATACTTGACACGCCAATATCGGCCTACCGGGTATTAACCCATTCGAACATCGCCACATCACTTGACTTACCTTCTATTGATACCCTATATGTCGATATCAACCCATTTCGACACCACCACATCACAAAACTCCTGATAGGCGATATGCCGGTAGTCCAGCTGAAACCCTCGACATGTGATCCAATTTAGACCCGCCACCTGACCTGACACATGGCACATGCAGATCGACACCCTCCACGCCTTATAATCTTCTTAATTTAATTAATCATCACATTATAATCTCACGTCTTAAAAATTTGTTTATTTAATCCACATTAATGTTAATTAATCCTCATTAATTTAATATCCTTTAATATCCTACGTAATGACTTTTTTGCTTAGTCTAATTTGTGAGCCCAATAAATACTGAGGGTTTACTTTGCCCCGAGTGTATTAATTGTCAAACCTACCTTCTTACCATTTCCAAGCTCTAATATCCCAGTAGGAAATTAATATTTATATTTTAATTAATTAATGCACCTAGGTTTATTGCATTAACTTAAAGTTATTCTTTACCGACCCTTGGATATCTCACATATCAAACACGCCTTCACATTTCAAACTCCCAGTGCCCGACATCCCGATAGATTATAATATTATTACTTTATTATATGTTGACACCCCCTTCTAGGTATATAACTTAACGTACGTGACGACATTTAAAATTATTATTATTTTATATCGCCTCGCGTATACTACTCGTTGTAGGCACCTTTGGTTCTCATTCTCTCAGTGCTCGACATCATGGTGGGAATTCAATGTAATAATATCATATTACGTTTATTTCATTTACTGGTCCTGAGTGTCTCACGTAGTTCATGCACCCTCTAGCTTACCTTCTCTCGGTGTGCGATGCCCAGGTGGGATTTAATAACAACATTAAATATAAAATGATTATATTTTAAAATGTCGACCCGCGGGTATATTAAGTTGCATGTTCGCCTTACCCTCTCCATCTCCTGTGCCTAATATCCTGGTGGAGTATTAATATTATTATAATAATGAGTTATTATGTCAGCGATGTCGACCCTAGGACTATCATGTAACACATTCATCAATTATGCGTTCCTTCTCTGTTCTCCCAGTACCGACACTTTGTTGGGGTTTTAAAACCATTATAATAATATTTTATTATACTGGCCACCACGTATCTCATATTCACACACATCTTGTCCTCTCAATCTTCGGGTGCTCGAAAGCCCGATGGGGGTTTAATATTATTAAAATGAAAGGAAATATATAATTTCTCATGTATTTGAAAATAATAACAAATAAATACACTATCAGGAATTTCTCCAGAGTTACAGAGTAACCTCTGTACAATACAAATCCATATGTCTTGCAAATTTTCACCATACAAATTTTGCTCAAGAAATCTTAGTCAAATATACACACTTTTTTATTTATTTGAGCTTCTTTCTGGAAAATTAAATCTCTTAGGATTAAAACCTCCCACAATAAAAATTCTATTTTACCAGGACTTACTGCCCACCTAAAATAATGCAAATCTTTACTACTTTTTAGGAAAAAGCCACCATTTTAGATCTTCACCTTTGGACATGATTTTACTGAGTAAATCCAAGTAAGAATTTTATTCTTACCATGTATTAATAAGACATAAATTAATTACAAAGCACATAATTATGTTTTCATTTGATTTCACACATTTATCATTTTAAATACTTTATCCTTTCAACTATATAGCCTAGGCTTATGAGACCATAATTATGGTCCATCTTTCTTTCCAGGACTCCCCCTTGTCAAGCTTATCATGTTGGATCGAAGTTAAGGGCCTTTACCCAAGCTTCCACAAATTATTTAACATTCATCTAAGCCTTCCAAGAAGGTCCTAAGGCTTGATCTTTAACCATGGACATGTCTAAGCCTTCCAAGAAGGTCCTAAGGCTTGATCTTTAACCATGGACATGCCACTTCCCATAACTGGTCTAAAACTTTAGTAATATAGGGAGCAACATTTATTTTTTTGTACGTAAGATTGTATTAACTATGGACAAAATATACAAAGAGAACATATCAAGTCTAACTCTAGGAGACCATGACAGTCTCTGGGCATAAGAAAAACCTGCCCAAGTGGGGAAACTAGGCTAATAAGTTGTTTAGATGTCTTAAAGCTAGGAAAACAAATATCTTAACATGCTTATACAACTGTTTAACTAAGACTGTATTATAGTTTCCTAGATACCATAGACAAAAAGAACAAGTAAAACTGAAACATTTTCCATCAGTGATCCTGAGAAACCTGTCGATGAGCAACAACAATGGTGGTCCTTTGGGTAACAACAGATGTAGTTCTTTGAGCAACGACATGAGACGATTTCGGTCCTGAGTAATTCCTGTTCGGGGGAGAGAAAGTCCCACCCAACTGAGCTACCATCCATGTGAGGATTTCTAAGAGGTAAGCACTCTGGATCTCAAGGGCTTCCATTCTACTCTTAAGCTACTTGAAGTCCTCATCTTTAGAGAGCATCCCCAAAGCACCCAGAGTCTTAGTATGCCAATAGAGTTCCACAGTTAGGAAGAAAATGGAATTTCTGGAGCGAGTACAACCCACATCAGGAACACTATCCCCTACTTCAGCCTCAACCTCATCGTCATCTTTAAAGTCTCAAACCAGATAGTTCCCTTTTCTAGGGCATCCATGGTTGTTTCGGTGTCAACAGGGACGAAGGTAGTGTAGAAATCAATTGCCACTTTCACAATGCTGACAAATGCGGGAATGGGTAGCAGTAGAGCGACCAAGTCGTCTTCCTCAATGGGCCATGGTTATGAGTGTAAGCAGAGGGAGGAAGCGAGATGGAGTGTGCAGAGGGAGGAGGCGATGAGTGTAAGCAGAGGGAGGAAGCGAGATGGAGTGTGCAGAGGGAGGAGGCGAGATGGCACATTCAAGGATATGGAATGTAAAGGCCATAACTAGTGAGCAAGGAGCTCACAACTGTTCATCCAAACACCCTTCGAACCTTGCAAATGAAATACATAAAGAAAATATCCAATAGGATGTGTCCTTGCTAGAATGGAAATCATAATTTGAAGGTGAGCATCCTTCCAAATCCTGAGCCCGTGTGATGAATGCAGGAGCAAGTACTAAATGTTCACCAGATTCATTATCAGAGAGGGAGGAGTAAGCTTTTCAATCCTCCTTCCAACTGATGAAATGGTTAACCCTTTCGAATCACAGTGACCTGAAATCAATGGCAGCTCGCTGTGAAATGACGCTGTCATGTTGGAGGCGCTCTCCATCCGTTCGAATGACATTAAGAGGAGTAATGGCATCGGTATAACTCTGATCACCATGATCCAACTCAACCTCTTGCACTAATGTTGGGCGTGCACCCACTTGCAAAGATTAGGGATGTCTGGAAGTTTCCGAGGGGATGTGAGAGGTGTGATGTACAACGTCCACCTGGTGTCTTAGGGTGGGTGTAGGCCTACATGCGCCTGTGTTTTGTCGTGGCTGGCAAGAGCACACCCCATCCGGGGGGGAGCAACATTCATTTAATAGAAAATATATATCCCTATCTTAGATGTTCTGTGAAGACTTTTACAACTTAGTCTTCACTACTAACACATATGAAATTCATTCATACAAATGACTGCAAATTCCCAACCATCACTAAGTTCTCACTCATATTTACAAATAGTCATTTACAACAACCTTTAAAAACATAGATAGTCAGAGGGCAAACAATATAATGTATTTCTCACAACTCTCTTCAGATTTTACATTCAACCAAGCATACGAAACAACAATTTCACTACTTGAACAAAATATCAAATTCTTCATATGACCAAAACACAAACTCCATAGCATCAAGGAACTTATCATGGCAGACACAAATAATTGAAACACTTATTTGAGAGTTTAAGATAAATTGGCAATTGATGATGGGTGGGCCTCTTTCCACCCAACCATAGGCACAATTGTCTTTGTCTATCCTTGTAGTTGGCCACCCCCAAGCCAGAAGATGATGGCATGAGGGAAAACTCTCACTCCATTACAGAGATAAATAGATGAAGGCTACTCTCCTTCATCAACAAAAAATAACAAGATAAATTTCTAATTTCACCAAGCAAGGGGACCTGCTCTCGACTTAGATAGTCACAACAATTAGCTTGCACAATTAACATTCAAAAATTCGCAGCCCTGTTTTTCAGCTTGATTTAGAAATTCTTCCTCACTATCTCTTACTCAGAAAATAAGAAAACTCAACTTCTCTATGTTTTGCTAAGAACTAGAGCAGTTTCCTACACCCCTCTCCACTCAGATTTGGTCCCCAGACCCAATCGTGTGTGTCCTCCTTCCTCTGCTTGCGATTTTCCTTATTATGTTGCCTTCTACTGCAAGATTTTGTGGGTTATATCCCTCAAATTCGTGGGTGAGATCATAATTCTCTAGATGGGTACTTTTATGCCCACGCTTATGAGGCAAGACAGTTTTGGTACAACACCCCCCATTCTTTCTCATAATTGTGGGAAGCTGATAGTTCAACTACCGACTTCCTTCATTAACAATTTTTTTTGAGAAAAATGGGTAATTTGGGTTTTCTTGAATATTAAATTGGTAAGGAGATTTTCCTCACCATTTCCCTCTCATGGCATCATTTCTGTGTAAGTGCTCCACCCATCAACGATTTCTTTTTATTACCATCGAAATGCATTTTATCATTTTGATTGTTCATCACGGTCCAAACATTAAACATACCAACCATGACTCATGGCGACATTTAGACATATATTTACATGTCGGGGAAAACAGGGTGTTACATTCTGGATCAAAACTGTGTGTGGAGTTTTGAAACGTACAATTTAGATCCACAATGTAACACCCTATTTTCCCCGACATGAAAATATATGTCTTCTATAGCATAATGGATTTTTTTTTTTATAAAAAATATATTTCATTTAAACTTTAAATAATATAATACTTTTACCATGGTCATAAAATGTGTTGCACTTGGAAGCAGGAATCTCCCTAAAAAAAGACCATTGTAACATTTACCAAGTAGTCTCATGGCCATAGGCAATTAAAATTGATAGCTTATGTAGTAGGATGAAATCCAAATTTATATCTCTTTAGAATGTTTTAAAACTCCATACACATTTTTGATCAAGATTTTTTTTAACAAAATATATTTTATTTAAACTTTAAATAATATAATACTTTTAATATCATCATAAAATGTAATCCACTAAACTAACTAAAAATGGGAAGCAAGAATCTCCTTTAAAAAAATACCATTATAACATTTACAAAGTAGTCTCATAGCCATAGGCAATTAAGATCGGTAGCTGTGTAGCAGGGTGAAGTCCAAATTTATATCTCTATGGGCTAGTTTCGAGTTGTTTGAATACTCTAGCAAGCAAATGATAACTACACGAATGGGGATGGCAATCGTTTATTGGGGTGAAAACTCGAAAGAAGCCGTGGCGATCCAAAAAATAAACTCACGCCAGCCAACAAGATCCGACAGGAGTATATACCCAATGCCAATTATTTGAACTTCGATGAACAGTTTTTTCATTCACAGGCTCATTGTATTAATTAATTCCATCCACGTCAAGCGAAAAGCGAAGTGCCAAATCCGCTCCGAGCCAATCAACGCCAACTTTATCCACTCCTCATCCCAGTGATTGCCCAGTATAAAATGCTCTTCCATAAGAGAAGATATTTTGAAGATTTTGCATTGCCACTACATATCAACTCAAGATGCAGGCATTAATTGCTCCTACTCATGCCAGGGGACTGTCATACCTCCCACGTCTTGAAACTCCATTTACGTCAATTGACATTTCTTTTAAACCTCTTAACCCTACATTCTCAATACCTTATTCTCAGATTCAATCTATCCATGTCAAATCCAGTTCTGGGAAGCGGATTAAGGTTGAATCAAGGAGTATTGACAGATTGCATCCAATACGCGCCTCTGCATCTCAACCATCTGGTGGTACAGACAAATGGGTTTTTGAGTTTGTGGGTGAGTAACAACAACTAGTCCTTCACAGGCAAAGAAACATAGAATCATATTGCATTAGGCTGCTTAATAGCTCTAGTTTGTAATCGGCATCGCTTGATATATATGTTATGTTTCTCACCTATTTCGTTCATCTTATAAGCTTGTAATCATGCACTTCAAAATAAAAAATACTAATACAGAAATGTGATTTCCAAGGCAAGTTACAGTAAAATTGCATTGTCAGTTTTCTTTCTGCTTAATTGCCACTGCTGATTGTGTGAAAAATATCCAGCTATGTTCTCACTTGCTACATGCACTATAGTTTTAGGATTGAAATTTGACTGTAAAGAGGGACAATGAGGAGAATGGAGAAGCTGCAAAACAGGGTTTTATAAAAATGTAACAGAAAAATCTGATTGAAGTTTGAGGAAATGGACGAAATGAAATTTTTATCATCATGGTCTGAAAGACGCAAACGGGATCTGTGGGACGTCATAAAAAACATAGTATATAAGATTTGTACAGCTCTGTAGCTGTATAAGATATGCTATATGCCAGAACAAAATATATATCTCTTAAATCACATTCTACATCAATGAATATATCTATAATGGCTTAGAAAAACTTCCTACATGCTTGGCTGGAAAATTCAGCCATGCATTCAGCTCTGTGGGGTGAAATTGATGCGTTGAATGCTTAGGTCTGATTCACATATGGGGCAGTTTAACATCACATGGATAGGAGAGGAAGTTGAAGATATATTATATGGAAATGATGGCAAAGTAGGCTTTTGAAAGTTAACAGTACCTATGAAAAAAATAATTTGGAGACTAAAGGGATGGCTAACCTCATTCTCTCTAAAGATAGACAAATGAGGTTGGGGTTTTGATGCGGGATTCAACAAACCCAACCTTTGCTTGCAACCCGCTGCAGGGCTTGGGTTATATCAGCATTGCTTCAACTACCACTTGCAAGGTGCTGGCTATTTTCATTATCAATCTACCTCCAGACGAAACCCCCGAAACAAAACACTAGAAAGAGAGCATTACAGGCCGCAATCCTTAACCTCCAACCGAAACCCTGCTCCAGAACCAATGGTCGAGAGACCACTGCATGCAAAACGTCGGGACCCTGTGCACCACGAGCCGAAACACCATACATCCTCAAAGATGAAAGGGAGCAAACCCCAGGTGTCGCCACCGCTCGAATCCCACACCAAACTACCTCCAACAATTGAAGACAGACAGAGAAACGATAAAGGGCCGCCAGGAAGCCTGTGGTCAACGATTTGAGTGCAGTGTGCGATCTAAAAGACGAACTACCAGATCTGGAAGTCCGGTGGCAGAAAAATTGCATCAAACTCTTTCCATGGGACTGGGTAGATTTTCCATGGGACTGAGCCGAGGAAATCTGCGCACCTTGGTAGCTGCTCTTGCCTTCTTCGGACAAAGGCATAGTAGCGGCGGCTAAGAAAACCCTAGCTGCTGTGGGATCAAACCCTCGATTTAATAATGGGTTTTCTATTATTCAGCCCATCCTACATTCAAGTGTGATGAATCTACGACTCTTACCTCTATCTTACCACACCTAGAGGTAAGAATTAAGGTTTATGAAATTAGGCACAACTCTTTCTCCTAATCTAGTTAGATTTCCATTACCTCTGAATGACAAGTATGGAAAACTACGAAATGAAGTAAGTCGTAGGTAAAGGCATAACCATATTATAGTAAAAATACTAAAAGTAATACAAAATATCCTAGTTCCTACCATTTCCACCAACTAGGAAGTGGTGTGACCAATATGGCCTCACCATGCCCATAATATTAATCCACTTAATGCGTCATGCTTGTGCATTTTCCTCACCCGCTTATGTGATGAAGATGTACACGCAAAAATGCAACATTGTGTCACATTTATATCATAATGGATCCATGCAATTAACCATATATGGCAACAACATTTTCCAGCACTGACATCCTTATTTGTAAGAACGAAATACCAGATCAACAAGAGACATTTTTTTTGATGAAGAAGATGTTATTACAAGGGATGAGGTGGCCAGATATATATACGCAATTACAAAATTAGAGGCATTGGAGGATCGCTTCGCTTGTTAGAACTGCCAAACTACTTCAAACATATTGACCCATACATAGATTTGAACTATTGGCTATTTACCTCATGGACTGTTTATACTGTTAGCACTCAGGATTGCACACAATCCTGGTGTTAACCTCCACAACAATCGAACTACATTAGCATGATCCTCCAGGGCTATTATTGATCATTTGTTTGCATGCAAGGCATGGTGCGTGATTCCATGTGGAGTTCATTTACATGCATGATTGTATGCATTCATAATCAGTTCAGTTCGAGTTACATGTAGGCAATTATTCAACACGCAGGTCAAACAAAGACATTTGTGCATGCATGCAGTATTTCCGACATGCACAGTGCCGAACACTTAAGGACACTTGCATTGCCATTTTGGGAGTATGTCTATTTTTAGCCATGTCTATTTATAGGTGTGACTATTTGTAGGCATTACTATTTTTAGCAGTTGTCACCATTGTTCATATATGGGTATTCTGAGCGCTTCCTATTTTTAGATGTTGCTATTTATAGCAAGTTTCTATTTATAGTAGGGCACCACACATGCTTGCTTTCAACTTCAGTTTTGGCACTTACTATTTTTTAGGAGGTTGCTGCTATTTTTAACAGGTAGTATTCCAGGTAATTTCTGTTTATGGCAGGATCTGCATATGCTTGGTTTGGCTAGAAGGACTTTCAGTTTCAGCGAGTCCTATTTTTTAGGAAGACACTGCTATTTTGGGCACTTACTATTTCATGCAATGGAGTAACGTATGCAGGTTCCAGATTTGTCATATCCTTCAATGTCATCCTCATTCAATGATTTGGTTATCCATGGTGTGACTTGATGGTGGGTTGGTATTATCCATAAAATTTTTAATTCATGATTAAGTTTTCTTATATACTTGGCATGTGGATTCAGTCTTGTGATGACATGTGGAATTGTGGCATTTGATTTGGGAGTGATGTAAATGCATCTCGATGGAATATTTTCTTTTCAAGCTAATGAAGGAGTTCTCACCGCATTTAATGCTGTCTCTGTGGTAATAGAAGATAATTTTGGCATTAATATTCCTCCTTATCCACTCAAAAAGAGGCACTCAGGTGAAGAGTATTTTTGGAAAGGAGAATTCATCATTATCCATGAAAGAGGGTGCACCACTTGGAGACTATTTTGAGCATGAGATTCATCTTTATCCATGCAAGAGGGGTGTATCATTTGGAAGATATTATGAGCATCAAAACTCAACATTAATTACTTGAGGTGAGGTGCACTACTTGTGGGTATCTCTGACATGTAAACTTAGTCTTTGATGAGGTTCTTTTCCTTGAAATGATGCATTGTTTCTAGCTAACCACAGCCCCGAGAAAATAAAGCATGGCAAAGCTCCTAGATTCTATATATCTTATGTTATATTATATTATTTATATCTCATGTATCCTGTTTCGACGTATCAAACACTTGAATCCCCATGTCCTCCTATCACCGTATCCTTGTGTCATGTGACTTAGCCTTGATGCTTACATTGAATTTACAAATAAGTTTGATGTCAAAGCGTGACGATATCTTGATGAAGTTATTTGTCAAGACATTTGAAGGTGATGCAAGAGGATGGTACAAGGGTTTAAAAACAAAAGGAATTGGAACATGGTTAGATTTTGAACAAGCTTTTAGGAAAAATGGGGTCGACAAAGCATGTGTTCTGGAAATGATTATCAAGAGGAGGAAACTCAACTTGAAGAGCCCATGAAAGCAGTAAATCTTTTTCCCAAGGCTGATAGGGAATGTTTGGTGAATACTATACATGTTGCTGATTTCTCAAAATTTCTTTTGCATAATGAAATTCATGATGAGGAGATTTTTGGACAGGACCCACAGTTGGATGAGAACCAAGAAGTTCTGATGTTGTTCTATAGCTGCTAAAGATCTGGCATGCAATTATAATTCTGAAGATCACTCGTTGCATTATGAAGTTGATGAAAAGGATTTCCTTGAGGTTTATTCAAAAGTTGTTTGGGATGCTCCTCATACATTTGACTCTTCATCAGAAGGGGAGTACGAGTATGGAGATCCCAACGATGCTCCTATTTATGATACTAATTCTGACGATCATCAAGAAGAGGAGCATAACTTGGAACCTGATTTATTGATTTCACCAAAAGGTTGGTTGTCCCTGAACGTAATAATGAAAAACTAGTAGAGAAGGAGGCATCATTTATGCAGGAAGGAGAAAATATTGTGCTGCCCAATATACAGGCTGATTATAACTTGGAAATTAGTAGTACTCGTAAAAATCAGCAAAAGGATTCTGTTGCCGTCCTTATACACACCTACAAACATGGAGAAGTCTCCAACCCACTTGGTGTGTCCT
>CBVK0102510262.1:0-23128 GCA_900067695.1 Picea abies
CCGACTTGTTATGGTCAAGATTGAGGAAGAGATCGCAAGTTTACTATGATCTCCATGCTCCAATAGACTTAAGGGGGATGTATACAATATGTAAGGGTTTGTGTTTTTCCTAACTAGAGATATTATTGTCTATTATCTAGAGATGAGTCATAGTTCCAGTTCGACATAATGAAAATTTTGGCTGTGTTAAAAGATATTATGTTCTTGTGAGAGAGAAAGTATATCTCAAGAATGGTTATGTTGTGAGAAAACTAGGCCAACACTAAGATAAGTTTTGCAAGAAGCCTTCTTCAGGCCCAACCAAGTTCATGGAGTGCATCGAAGGGTAATGCAATTTTTCCTTACAAGTTCAGGAGGGAAGGCACTACCAAGACCCAAAAGTCGGGTTCGTAGGAAGAATATCGAAAGATGCAACCTTTGATACCTAAGATATTTTCTCAATATCGAGAGAAAACTAGAGCTGAACGGAGGGAACCTGGACCATCAGATCAAATTCTAGATATTGACGACAGAATGGGGAAGTGAAGAGTTGAAGTTCGGAAGTTAGGTGGGGTCGTCCATCATCTAGAGGGAAAGGTGGGGAAAAGGTTAAAAGATCTTGGATATAGAGTTCTAGAGGATTTTCCAAAAGAAAATGGAAATCTTTGCAAAGTCGCGAAGAGTGGAGTGAATCCAGACTACTGGATCTACAAGGGACACGTGACATAGATCCACAGACATCGGAGGAGGAGTCCTTTAGAGAAAGGCAGGGTTGGTAAAGTCAAGACTTCTGAAGCTCGAAGAATTGAAGGTCATTGATCTAAGGAATTGGCGAGGACCATTGATCCTTGCACTGATTATGTTTTCCAATTCGGTGTTTGAGGAAATAGGAGTTGGATGTTGCGAATAGGCCGAAGCCCAAAGCCCTAAGTGCCTTTCAGGGTTTAGCCTCGAGTCATAGTCGAAGGTCACATGGGATAAGGGGCCTAAAAAAAGAGAGCTAGCACCCATTGTTAACTTATTCAAAGGGAGCAAGGAGAGAGTCATGGGTTTGATATGACCTGCACTTTGGAGAAAGAGGGACCTGTGAAAATTGAATTGGGTTCCAACAGGGAGCGGGAGTAACAATCTGAATCAAGTGCTTGAACGATCCTAGACCGGGAGGTCGATCGTTCCCCTAGGAGAGAAGATAAGGAGAGGGGGGGGGTCTATGCTAGACTGGTATCATAGCCTGAAATTGTTTTTAGGTGAAAGGGGACAGAGTGTGATGCTCTAAATTTGAGAAGTTGGTAACCTCCAAAGGCCAATGGTGGAATCAATGGTTGTGATTTCAACCACTAACTTCCTCACTATTATAAAGGAATCCGCTTACATGTTTGAGTGATTAAAAAACATTAAGGTTTTGTTATAGAGTGAAGAGATGTGAATGTGGAAAGAAACCATTTAATATTTACCAATTTACGAGTCTAAGTAATTCTAAAGCTGAAAGGTTTGGTAATGTCGTGCCATGTGCAGCCTTGGGTTTCATTTTATGGTTGCATTTCATTTAATGGCCGCGTTTCATTTTTTGGCCCAATCAAAACCTTTCGCCATTCAGCAACCACGAGTTTGCCATTGTGCTAGTGAATAATAAAGGGATCTTTGGATCACTTGGAAAATCATGGCAAGCACTCAAAGGAAGGCAGCCAGGCAACCGACACCTCACCACAACCCCACTAGGCAATAAAATTAACCTCGGTCACTCGTAAGAAGTTGCACAGTTCTTAAACAGGACAAGCCATCTGCTACCTCCATGATATTGCTCAAACATCACGTCTCTGAAACCCCATACTAGGTAGTTGAACCCCCATCAACCAGAATTCAAGAAAAACCAAAAACAAAAAAATGGTCGTATCATTGCATGTAGACAATGTGCTTACCCTAGGTCGCTAGCCTTCAACTCTCCACCACCACGACCATCCATAGAAAGAAAGGAGCCAGGAAAAGGAAGAGTGGGCCTAGCAGCCATTTCTGATCCCTTCAAGTGGTGGTCAACGGAACCATCGCAACACTCGGACCTCCACACAAAACCCTAAGTGAGAAACCAAATTTTGGAAAGAAGAATGAGCTATAGAAGGGTTGGATCCACGTTTTGTGATTTTCATTTGTCTAAAGTCATAGGGAGGCACATTTTCCATAGGTTTCCTACCCAACCCATAATTATTTGATTTCATTTTCCATTTGATTTTATTTTTTTATCAATTTTTTATTGATTTTATTTTATATTTTATTATAGGAGTGGGCTAACTCGGGATAAATCTTCCCTCTAGAGTTCTCTCTCCAGTTACCTTTTAGGCATGTTCTCCATTGGCCAGATTTTAATTTTCTGGCCAATCCAAAACTCTCATTTATTTTCTGAGCATTTGTGTTGGTTTAAAATGGGGCAAAACCCATGGAGTAAGGTTTTGAAATGCATATAACTTTGATCCATGCTAAACTCCAGACCACCCTAAAAATCTCGTGGTATTCAAGCCCATTTTTTTTGCATGCAACAAGTACCACTAGATCTACAAATCTATTGGTTTTAAATTTCCAGTAGGGTTGGTTTAAAATGGGCCAAAACCCCTCGAGTAAGGTTTTGAAATGCATGGAACTTTGATCCATGCTAAACTCAGATTACCCTGCAAATCTCGCAGGATTCAAGCCGATTTTTTTCTTGCAATAAGTACGAGTAGATCTACAAATATAGTGGTTGTATCTATATCACAGAAAAATAATTCAAACTAAGAAAGAAACCCTAAGACTTAGCAGATCTGCAAATCTATTGGTCTCATGTAGATCACAAAAAAATGATAGAAGCAAAGCTAGAAACCCTAACCTTAAATGGAAATATTCGTCTTCATGCTTATGTTATTCATGTGGAAAGAAAATAACTACAGCCAAATAAAAATAAATTACAACAACAAATATACCAAAGAATGATTAGGTATTCCATTACCCAATATAAATTGTTTACAACACCTTTCAGATCCTTGAACAAAATGGTCTCCTTGGCCTCCTCCTTGGAAGCGTTGGCTTGGCTTGATTATGAATGGATATGGGAAGCCACCACTTGAATTTATAAGAAAAATAGTGCTTATCTTTTATATGGTCATGGTAATAAAATATTATTATTTGACCATATCAATTTTAACCAATATTTTTATGGTTTTCTATTTTATTTTATTTAATTTTTCTTTTCTCCATAGTTTTAAGAGGAAAAATTCATAAAAGTGTTTTATGATTTTATGAAATGGAAATAACTTTAGGAAAAGCGGTTCCTTAACTTATAATAGTGGAAAATGATGTAAAAGTGGACTTAAACATATGATACCATACTATAAATGATGTATTTTAGTAAATCTAGCTTTTTGGTCTAGGCAATTAACTTTAGGTAATAAAATATTATTATTTGACCATATCAATTTTAACCAATATTTTTAGGGTTTTCTATTTAATTTAATTTAATTTTTCTTTTCTCCATAGTTTTAAGAGGAAAAATTCATAAAAGTGTTTTATGATTTTATGAAATGGAAATAACTTTAGGAAAAGCGGTTCCTTAACTTATAATAGTGGAAAATGATGTAAAAGTGGACTTAAACATATGATACCATACTATAAATGATGTATTTTAGTAAATCTAGCTTTTTGGTCTAGGCAATTAACTTTAGGTAATAAAATATTATTATTTGACCATATCAATTTTAACCAATATTTTTAGGGTTTTCTATTTAATTTAATTTAATTTTTCTTTTCTCCATAGTTTTAAGAGGAAAAATTCATAAAAGTAGAAACATATACATATGATTGTTTGAATTATATATAATGGAAAATTAATTTTATAAACACATATAAGTTTTTTTTATTTGTTAAAGGAAAGGAGGGGCTTCTTCCTCATTTTGTCCCTCCTCGACCAAAGAAGAAAATGACACATGAGAAGTGAGACAAGAGTTTCTGGAGAATTGTTTAGAGTTTGAGAAACAAGAAGTGGAGGCTTTGGAGGCAGAAGTTAGAGTCAAGTGTAGAATTATTTTTCATGAAAACGTATGTAGGATATCCAGGGGTGGAGGGAGCCAATTTAATCTAGCACTCGAGATACTAAATTCTTTAAGACTTCAGAGAGATACTCGTTGACAAAGACTCTAGTGGTTCAATCCTTGGAGAAAACTAAGGAGGAGCGATAGGAGATTAAACACATGATAAGAATATTTGAAGGTAATTTCAATGTAATGTATCAGTTAGTATTTAGCATAAAGATCATGGTTTCGAAGGTAGATGAGTAGGTTGGCAAAGGAAAATTGGTTGAAGGGTCCACTTACTCAGTGGGAACCCAAGCCAACCACATAGTACTTGATGGAGACCTACATTCCTCTAAGGTTGCCCAAGAAGAGGATGCAGACATTGAACTAGAGATGTAGTTGGAGGAGAAGGAGAAAACCCCTTCTCCTAAGGAATGATAATGGGCCTGATTCTATGGTTTTAGATGTCCTTTTTTGTTCATGTACTCATGGAGAGCTAAAGACATATATTTTAGTTATGATTCTTTAAGAACAAGCTTTGGTTTAAAAACTTAGTAATGGTTGATATAGAAACATTGAAGCATATGATTGGGAAGGGGATGGAGACCTACATTCCTCTAAGGTTGCCCAAGAAGAGGATGCAGACATTGAACTAGAGATGTAGTTGGAGGAGAAGGAGAAAACCCCTTCTCCTAAGGAATGATAATGGGCCTGATTCTATGGTTTTAGATGTCCTTTTTTGTTCATGTACTCATGGAGAGCTAAAGACATATATTTTAGTTATGATTCTTTAAGAACAAGCTTTGGTTTAAAAACTTAGTAATGGTTGATATAGAAACATTGAAGCATATGATTGGGAAGGGGATCTAGTTTCCCTTAGGGCAGAACCCCTCAATAATTTGATGTAACATCTTTGTTGGAACCCTAACATTTTAAAAACTAGATTTGCACCATAAGTCAACACTGAAAGAGGCTAAGTTTCAATGACTGCGTGAACCAAGGATCTACTGCATGTTCCAACCCATTTTGTATAGCACATAAGGACTTGAATAGATGACATGTAGACCAAATCCTTGAAGATCTCTAATAATCAATACAATTGTTTTTGTAATAACCCGACTTGTTATGATCAAGATTGAGGAAGAGCTCGCAAGTTTACTATGATTTCCATGCTCGGATATACTTAAGGGGGATGTATACAATATGTAAGGGGTTGTGTTTTTCCTAACTAGAGATATTATTGCTTATTATCTACAAATGAGTCATAGTTCCAGTTCAACATTATGAAAATTTTGGCTGAGTTCAAAGATATTACGTGATTATGAGAGAGAAAGTATATCTGAGGAATGGTTATGTTGTGAGAAGACTAGGAAAACACTAAGAAAAGTCTTGCAAGAAGTCGTTTGAAGGCTCAACCAAGAGCAGGGAGTGCGTCGAAGAGTAAAGTGATTTCTCCTTACAAGTTCAGGATGGAAATCACTGTCGAGACCGAAAAGTCGGGTTCGCAGGAAGAATATCGAAGGATGCATCCTTTGATACCTAGCATATTTTCTCAATATAGAAAGAAAACTAGAGCTCAGCAGGAGGAACCTGGATCATCATATCAGATTCTAGATATTGAAGAGACAAGTGGAAAAAATCTCAAAATATCCGAAAGATATAGTTCCGGAAGATTTTCCAAGAGAAAAGGGAAATCTTTGCGAAGTTGCGAAGAGAGGGGTGAATCCAGACCATTGGATCTGGAAGGGACACGTGACATAGATTCATAGACTTCAGAGGAGGAGTCCTTCAGAGGAAAGGAGAGTTGGGGAAGTCATGACTCCTGAAGCCATTGATCTAAGGAAGTGACAGGGACCATTGATCCTTGTACCGATTGTGTTTTCCAATTTGGAGTTAGGGGAAATAGGAGTTGGTTGTTTCCTAAACTTGTTTTTAGGTGAAGGGGGACAAAGTGTCATGCTCTGTGGAGACCATTGCAAGGTGTGCAACAGATGGTAAACAACCAGGTCAGTTGATGGTGAAGAGATATGGCTACTGAAGGCCATCAGTGTCATCGAATAGAAGACTTCCTGAATAAGAGAAAATTATAAATAGACAAGGAGCTCAATGAAATATGAGATGGAGAAGCTAGTATTGAGGATGTAGCATGAGGAAAAGGTACGTTGAAGGTATGAATGGCCTTTGAATTTTTCCTCTTAAAACTATGGAGAAACAGATGTTAAAACGGTGGTTGAGGCATGTTGATAACCTCAATGATGACGAAAAGAGATCTAACAGGGGTCTTGTAGATTGTCAGGTGGGAAATGAGAAGAGATCAATTGATCTCATAAACTGTCATGAGGGAAGAGGAGACATCGCAATTTTCTAGGTGGGAAAGGGAGAAGAGATGAGCTCATCTAAGAGTTCATGTCATCAAGGGGTGTTGACAGATGGAAAGGATGTGGAAGGAAGGCCTATTCCATTTGAATATTCATGGGGAATTGCAAGCCACATGAATGAATATGATGGGGAGTTAAATACTTCCATCGTAGAAGAGGAAGATCATAGGAGTGTACTGGTCATTGGAAGAATTGAAATATTCCTACCAAGAAGCCAAGGAGAAGCTAGCATTTGTGTTGCAGATGCAACAACAAAAGGACAACAAGTTGAGATTGTAATGGAGGGGAAGGAATAGACACTAAAGTCTACCCCAATAGAAGAGGATTATCGAGTTGAGTTGCTCAATCAGTGGGAGATGGAGTTGAAGATGTTGGAGGATTGGTTGGATAATCCAGAATGAGAAGATGGCTGCCAAGGGATAGCCAAGCCATAGGAAACATGTGAACATAGGGAACAACTGGAGGAAGATGGAATGTAACTAGTACAGTCAGAGCTGGCAGAAGATAATATGTCAGATGAGATAGTTCAGAAGCAAGTTGGTAAGGAGCCTACAGAGTTGGAGTCTACAAAAGAGTGTCTAGTCAGCGTCATAGGAGATGAAGGTAGCATGGGGGAACATGTTGGTCTACTCATCGACCGACATGAGGAGTTGCAACCAAGAAGACTCCAAAAGGAAAGGAAGACAATAGAGAAGTTGGAAGAAGTCATAGAGGAGATAAGGAGGCTTACGATGAAGTCAACAAAAGAAGTTGTCAACAAGGAGAAGATGAAGAGAGGGAAACCTGCAAGAGCAGTGGAGATGTAGCAGCAACAAAACAGGGCAGCAGGATGACAACTCTGGGAGAAATTTTTGGATCCAAGAGGATTTCAATAGAGTTGGCAAGCTCATGAGTAGGAGATCATGAATTTTCATAGAAGTGGAGTATGATGCAGGAGCATCTCTCCACCTCATCACGCACCATATGTCTAGCACGTTGGTGTGCATTCAAGGAAGGGAAAGGCACCCGCGCTCTAAATTTTTTCAGCATTCAAGGAGTGTTGTGATCCTCAAAGAGCCTAGCCGTGCCTTCGCACAAGATGTAGATGAGGTCGCCTTAAGTGGCTGACGATAGGAAGGATCTAGATCCGATTCATGCTAGATTTCCACTCATTGTAATATGCCTCATTAGATAGGCATTCTGAATGGTGATTAGACACCACTATCATAGCTTGGAGGTAAAGCTCGTCGATCACCTCTTGTATAAATATTTCTATTTTTTCCCAGTAATGGTTTTTGACACTCGGGTTGGTTGTGTTGATAGAGAGGAAAGTTGAGAGTCGAGGCTCAGTTGCGATCTAGACTCCTATATTGTAATTGGCATTATTATATCAATATAAAAGAATATATTTCCCTGTTTGTAATTTCTTGTGTGATGGAAGTTTATTTATGAATTTCATTGTGTTTACAAGTATGTTTATGTTGTATATTTATGATTTAGATTTTCATCTGCAGGGATAGAGACAAAATCCTCTATCGGTGAGGTTGTTGGATTATTTCTAGGTTTTTTAGGCTAAGCGCAAGGAGCATGCGACAGAGTGTTGAATTTATGTGACCCAACGCAAGGAGTGCGTGAATGAAATCTCTCGAGAAATTGGAATTTCCGTTCAAAAACCGCAAAGAAATTGTATTAATAAATTATGATATTTTACAATATCATGTTAAAGGTTTTAAGAAAATTCCAACTTAACTTCGTAAATATTATTGTAATGGTATTTGGTTATTCTTGTGATTTGGAAATTCAATAAAATGTTATAAGGTATAAAAAAAAATTAAATCAAATTAAGAAACATATTTTGTGTGTTATTTACATTATGTAATTATGTTATGTTTTGTAATTTAGAAAATAAAAATAATTAAAAAATTAAATCAAATTTAAAAACAAGTATTTATTTATGATATGTTTATTAACATCATGTTATTATAGTTTTATATATTGTTAACCCTCTTTACATCACAATTAAAACATCATGTTGTGTTATAGTTTTATATTAGAATTTTATATATTTTTAATAATCTTTACATCACAACCTGAGTGGGCCTAATGGTTAAGAACATGTGGTTCCTCTTAAGAGGTCACAAGGGGTCTCATGGCCTCATGAGCTTAAAAATAAATTATTATTATTATTATGTGTAACAAAAGAAATAAAAAATAAAGATTATTGTAATGGTATTTGGTTATTCTTGTGATTTGGAAATTCAATAAAATGTTATAAGGTATAAAAAAAAAATTTAATCAAATTAAGAAACATATTTTGTGTGTTATTTACATTATGTTATTATGTTATGTTTTGTAATTTAGAAAATAAAAATAATAAAAAAATTAAACCAAATTTAAAAACTAGTATTTATTTATGATATGTTTATTAACATTATGTTATTATAGTTTTATATATTGTTAACCCCCTTTACATCACAATTAAAACATCATGTTGTATTATAGTTTTATATTAGAATTTTATATATAGTGGGCCTAATGGTTAAGAACATGTGTTTCCTCTTAAGAGGTCACAAGGGGTCTCATACACTAATTTGGTGTGCTGGCTTGGCCTCGTGACCTTAAAAATAAATTATTATTATTATTATGTGTAACAAAAGAAATAAAAAACATTTATGAAAAAATGAACTTTTACTTGTATTTTCTTTGTTGTTAGATAAAGACCTCATCTTTTGTATTATAGTTTTCTATTATGATTTTATATATTTTTAACAGTCTTTACATTATAATTATCTGTAACTAAAGAAGAAGTAAAAAGGATCATTTTAAAAAACATTTATGCAAAAATGGACTTTTGCATCTATTTTCTGTTTTTCTATTATGATTTTATATATTTTTAACAGTCTTTACATTATAATTATCTGTAACAAAAGAAGAAGTAAAAAGGATCATTTTAAAAAACATTTATGCAAAAATGGACTTTTGTATCTATTTTCTGTGCTTTTAGATAAAGAGTAAAAACTTGAGGTAATTTTTATTTCATTTCCTATTAGTCTCAAGAGGAATGAGTTTATCAAATTTTATAAATTATAAAAAACAATTTCATGATCAAAGAATTTAATAGGAAAAATTTAAGTTTAACTAGCCATTTAATAATTTAATAATATTATATTTATATATTATATTAGAAAAAATAATGTTGTCAAGATATAGAATAGTCTTTTTGAATTTAATAATATTATATTTATATATTATATTATAAAAAATAATGTTTTCAGGATATAGAATAGTGTTTTTGTGATGGAGTGTATTGTAAAAATACTCAATTATGTGAAGTTACTGGTTGACAACCTTAAATTAATCTTAGACTAACCGTATGTATGACTGATAACACAACCACATGTCATACCACAGATTCTGTGAAGAGAGGTTAATAAGCTCATAGCACTGGGACATTTTTGGACGGTGGTGATATAAAGGAAGCAATCCATAGAAGCTAGCACACAAACTTGAAAATCTCCTCCTCCATAAGGAAATATGTGTTTCTTACCTTTAATTGGTCATTTCTCTAAAGCGCTTAAGACTTATGTGCGGTGTAGGAGTCAGAGTGCCAGACTAAATTATGGGGGAATTTGTAGACAATTTACTTGTCTCTTAACAGGTTATGAAGGATTTGAACGTTTCCACATGAGTGAACCAAATGCATAGTTTTGTCTTTGTTGTTCATGTGCAATTCCATGAAATAATTTCCCATATCTTTTCAAGCAAGTAATGGAAATACAATGATTGTCACAATTTGAATTTTTCCACAATCCTTGTATTTCCATGATTTGTTGGTTGGTAATAAGGGGTAATAAGGGAAGAAAATACATGGCAAGTATTTCATTGCAACAACAAAAGGAAAAAACTATCCAATTGGTTCACTCAGATGGAAATGTTTAAATCCTTCGTAACTAACTCAAAATCGGCTGGCCAAATCCTCCATGAATTCTTTCATCATTTAGTCTGCCACTCTAACTACGTCAGCCAATGACCAACTAAAGGTAGGCAAGAAGTATTTCCTTTTGTCCCCATGGTGTAGGACAATCGGTGATGGAGTATGTTTTTAAGGCTGTGATGGAGTATGTTGTTAAGGCACTTTGTGATGTTAAGTCACTAGTTAGAAACCTGCGGGGACAAAAAATCCAACCATGTTAAGGGTTGATGTGGCTAAGGACGGTGTGATGCCCAAGTGATTTTCATGCCACAAGTCTCAGACAAACTAGCAAACAAAAAAAACAAGTATTTCCTTGTGCCTGAGGAGTTTTCCAGGTATGCGTTATTGCTCATTGGATTTTTGCATTTATTTTCTCTGCTACATAAATGTTTGCATGTATTTTCAATGCTATTAGATAAAGAGTGAAAAGTTAAGGTGACTTTTATTTTATTTTCTATTAATGTGGAGAAGAATGAGTTTATCAAATTTTATAAATTATAAAAAACAATTTCGTCATCAAAAAATTTAATACGAAATATTTAAGTTTAACTAGCCATTTAAAAATTTAATAATATTATATTTATATATTATATTGGAAAAAATAATGTTTTCAATATATAGAATACTCTTTTTGTGATGAAATGTACTATAAAGATATTCAATTGTATGAAGTCAGTAGTTCTAAACCCTAGACTAACTTCATGTGTACTATCCATAACACAACCACATGTCATACCACAGATTCTGTGAAGAGAGGCTAATAAGCTCATAGCAGTGGGACCTTTTGGATGGTGGTGATATAAAGGAAGACAACAATAGAAGCGATCACACAGACCTGAAAAACTCCTCTTCCATAGGGAAATATGTATTTCCTACCTTTAATTGGTCATTTTTCTAAAATGCTCGAGTATTTTGTGCAATGCCTACCTTTAATTGGTCATTTGTCTCTCACTCTAACTCCTTTTGTGAGATATAGAAGGATTTGGAGTGAAAGACGGAATTTGTAGACAATTTCGTTGGTTATGAAGGATTTGAACGTTGCCATCTGAATAAACCAGCTGGATAGTTTTGTCATCTTTGTTGATGTACAACCCCATGAAATAATTTTCCATATTTTTTCTTTAGACAATTTCGTTGGTTATGAAGGATTTGAACGTTGCCATCTGAATAAACCAGCTGGATAGTTTTGTCATCTTTGTTGATGTACAACCCCATGAAATAATTTTCCATATTTTTTCTTCCATTATTATCAAACAAGTAATGAAAATACAATGATTGTCACAATTTGAATTTTGCCACAATCATTGTATTTCCATGACTTGTTGGTTGGTAATACGGGAAGAAAAGATATGTCAAGTCTTTCATCTTGTTGCACATCAACAACATGGACAAAACTATCTATTAACTTAGATGCCAACGTTCAAATGCTTCATAACTCACACAGAGCTGGCCAAATCGTCCAGGAATTCTCTCAACATTTAGCCTGCCACTCTAATTACTTCGGGCAGAAGACTCGAGCGCTTTCGGGAAATGACCAACAGGAAAATGACCAACTAAAGGTAGGTAACAAGTATTTCCTTATGTCGGAGGACTTTTCCAGGTCTATGTTATCGCTCCTATCGCTAGCTTCCTTTATATCACCACCATGAAAAAAAAGTCCCAGTGCTATGACCGTATCAACTTCTCCTGGTAGAATCGAACGTGGGTCTGCTCTCTCCAAGATGTTCAAGATAAAAAAGACACTCTCTCCAACATGTTCAAGATAAAGAAGACATAATTCATAGAATCAAAGTGTTCACAGAATTTATTACAAAGCGTATGGAAGATAGGAGGCTCAATGTTGATGGACGGGTGCATGCAGTGCACAAAGCCACCACAGATAAGGAGAATAGGTTGTGCAATACTCCGAAATTTGAGAAGGCTTATGACAGGTTGGTAACCTCCAAAGACCAATGGTGGAGACCATAGGGGAAGCTACGGAAACAAATTCATCCACTAGTGAACTGCAGTTGAAACATCTGGTAATGGACAGTAAACTTTCGCGCTAGCCATCTAGGTCTCCAGTATAAATCCTATTCTATTAAAAAAAAATGACAATTATGAATATCCATAAATTGATAAATTGTTAAGTAAAGAGAAAAACAGAGAGAAATAATAGAACAGTATATTGGAATGTATGAAGAAGTAATGAACTAAGTTACAATGCAAGAAGGTTGAGCTAAATAGGATCAAGAAAGACAAAAATAGAAAGTACAACTGTCCAGTACAGCTAGCAGTGTACAGTTAGACTGTTGATGGTACAATATATTTAACATAGAAGAGTGAGCAGAATCCTAGCATTCAAGTAAAAGGGATCGAATAGATGTCAAAGGATTGAAAGATCGTTGAAGGGTTTCTTGGTATTCGATTGGCCATATTTAATTGTCCAGTAGTTCCATCAAAATGCTCTTGAATTTATCAAGGTGTATTCAGATTCGCCCCAAGTGAAACCAAAATTTCCCATCGTTTAATTTGCAAAGCTTGCAATTATTTCTTCGCAACGGAGCTTGTGTCTGCCAAAATTAAAGGGATTCTGTAATACCTCTATTTCTTCGACATAGATCATCAGAGGGTATCTTGATTCGATCGTCAGAAGTACATTCGATAGATAGATTAGTGAAATTTATACTGCGAGGAGAAAAAATTGGGGTAGGATGGTAGGACAATTAAGTTGCATCTGAAGAATATTGTCTACTTAGTTTTTGTTTGAGTAGAGGCCTCTTAGTGATAAATGGTTATTATTGATTTATTTAGTATTTGAATGTCTAGAAATATATGAATGAGATTTGTTTATAAAGAATAGAGTCATGGTAAAATTGGTCATGATAATAATATATTGGAAAAATGTAATGGGTTTGTTGAGATTTAGTAAAGTAAATGGAATTCTTTTTGTACTTGAGATGAAATGACAAAATAGTGTTGTAGGGGTTGCATGATCGATTGTACTCAACACCCCAAAGGTTTTTGATATTAGATATAAAGTTTTGTTGATCTAGGTGGATTTCGGTGGCCATTCACCTTTTCCATTGAATCAACATTTCAAGCATATGGTTTTTATAAACCATGATATTCACCCTTTTGATGGGGAATATCATCGTGGTGTCCTATAATGATTTTCTAGTGGTATTATGTACATGCCTACAACATAGTGTTAATGCACTGGATCCCATTAGAACTTTGTAGTTAAGCGTGCTTGGGCTAGAGTAGTACTTAGATGGGTGACCTCCCTGGAAGTCTTAGTGTTTTACATGCCTATGGCATTTTATAAACTTAGATTAATTTATCCCACATGCATCACGTGAATTATTCTCCTCACACTCTATCATATATAATTGAGCTAAAGGAGGCCCTTTAAGTATGCAATGGAGTATGATGTAAAGCTTCTTGTGAAGTCTTAGTGTTTACATTCCTATGGATTTTTATAAACTTAGATTAATTTATCTCACATGCATCACGTGAATTGGGAGGCCCTTTAAGCATGCAATGGAGTGTGATGTAAAGCCATTTAAGCATGCAATGGAGTGTGATGTAAAGCTTAAGTATCACGGAATGGATTATGATGTAAGTGTATCCAACATCTCTTTCCTTTTAGAGATAAGCTACCCCATCTCTTTCTTTTTAGTTTGTATTCTACAATGTTTTTCTATTTTATTCAGTAATAGAAGTTGGGTTTCACTGCATTTCTGTGTTCTTTGCTATATTTTTGTGTAGTTCATTGTTATATCTCTGTTATAATTTTGTCTTCATGTCATTCTCAAAATAATCTAGATCAGTGTATAAGAGCAGTATGCTCCTTGTCATTTCTCATAGAAGGTCCCCAATGAGGTAAGCGTACAGAGATTTGGGTCTCAAGCTAGTTTTGCTTGAGGACAACCTCTATCTCTAACCCAAGAGACATCCCATGGTGGAAGAAAAGAGAGATGACAAAGTAGGAGATCATTTCAAGACATTGCTCGAGGAAGCCCTCATGCGGCAAAGGAACAAGATGATGGACAAAGTTGCTAAAATTCTTTGAAGACTACCAATGGCCGAAATCGAGGTTTATTCAACGAGAAATCATTTCGTAGGTGTGACACCCTTCAAGGTACAAGTCAATTTTGATATCCCCTTATTTGAAGGACATATAGATGCAAATTCTCTAGAAAAATAGTTGAATATGCTAGAAGTTTATTACTCCATCCAAAGTTTTTTTGACAGTGAAAAGATAACCTTCACACTCCTTAAATCCCTTTCCCATGTCAGAGCTTAGTGGGAAGGTTATTGGGAGAGATACACCATGAATGAATCTACACGATTCATGAGAGAACCCACTTGGGAAGCCTTTTTAGATTCCCTAAAGGAGGAGTTCTACCCTGTCGAAAACTATAATGATTATTACATGAGATGGACGACTCTGCATCAGAAAATAGATCAGACAGTGTCGGAGTACACTAACATATGTCATACCTTGCACTCAAAGCTGGGCATGAAAGAATCCAAGTGACACCTAGTTTTGAAGTATCGCAGTGGTATGCGTAAGTACATCCAAACAAAGATGGATTTCTTGGACATCTCCTCACAGGGAGTTTCTTATCGATATGCAGTCAAAATTGAGTATAAATTCACAAAGCAAAGTAAGCGGGAGTTCAAGTTGGAAAATACACCAGAACATAATCATGGCAAAGGAAACCCTAACTCATATAACGAAGGACAAAGAAAGGAAGACCAAACTCAAGAGATCCATTCCAGTATGCAGGAAAAGAAGGGTAATGAGAAGTCTGAGAAAGACACCAGAAAGTGGTGTGATTTGCACAATGGCCCCTAGCACAACATAAATGAATGTCACTCAAAAAAGTGATTGGTCGCTGAGCTAAAAAAGAATTGGAACATGACTTGAAATCTGATTTAAATCATATCATAGATACAGAACCCACTGCTACCATTGCAGCCAAAACAACACAACTAGAAGAACCAGAGGAGCTTGAGGAGGGGGAGCACCTCTTCCACTCACAAATGTGGGTCAATGGGACCCCACTACATTTCATTGTTGACATCGGGATTCAAAAGAACCTGATCTCAGTCGAGGTTGTCAATAAATTGAAACTGCCAACAATGCCACATCCCCAACCATACAATGCAAGATACCAGATATATGAAATATGCAGAATAGAAATAAAATGCTAGAAATGGCAGAATAACAGTAAAATATCCAGCATAATCTTCACAATACATAGAAATGATATACGAAATAGAAATAGAAAAACACTTTGATTCAGAAAGCAATGTTCACAGGCCTCTTCGAGGGGGAAACCTCCAGTCGAGCAGAGCTCTGTTACAATAATCTCCAAGAGGGTAAGGGGAAACATCCTATTTGGGGTCATATGGATTTCAGAAATCAATTTTCTGCTTGGGATTTTGTCATATATTTTACAAGATGTTCCTTCAAAAAGTACCTTATATCCATGTTCAATGAGTTGTTCTACACTTAGCAAATTATTTTTTAAATCTGAAACATGATAGACATTATATATGTTTTTTCTTTACATTATGTTTAGTAAGAATAGGAATAGTTCCTTTTCCTTGAACCTTGACTAAGTAATCATTTCCAAGTGTCATATCAGATGAGATTGAAGAATCAATGAACGAAAGTAATTCTTTTTTACCTGTCATGTGATTGCTACATCCACTGTCTAGTAACCAAAGATCTTTAGGTTGTTTAGTTTTGTGGCATGAGATAAACATACCTCTTGAGGTGTCTCCCGTATGATTTGACACATGTGCTCTGCCTGAGAGTTGATCTACTTGCTTCTTCCTACATTCAGATTCATAGTGCCCATACTTTTTGCAATAATAGCATTGTATGCTTGATTTATCATTTGATCTTCTCCCTCTGCGTCTTTGAGGCTGGAAATTCTGATGTTGAGGATGTTGTTGTTGCCTTTGACCTTGGAAATTTTGATTCAGATACTATTGTCTATTACCTCCACTGGAGTGAGGGTAACTTTGATGGCTCCCTCTTCCTTGGTGACCTCTTCTTTTTCCTCTGCCTCTCCCTCTGCTGAAGGAGAATTGAGTTTTGAAAGAATTGGAGATTGACTCATCTGTAAGATGCATTCTGGTCTCATGTGTCACCAGAGAACCAATTAATTCATCTGTTGAAAATCTTGATAGATCCTTGGATTCAAGGATTGTTGTTACAACCATTTCAAATTTCTTGGGTCAACTTCTGAGGATTTTCTCAACGATTCGTTGATCAGTGATGGTTTCACCAATCAGTCTGATCTGGTTCACGATTCCCATGACTCTGGTCATGAACTGATCTACAGTTTCGGACTCTGTCATCTTTAGAGTCTCGAATTGCGTCCACAAGGTCTGCAGTTTAACTATTTTGACCCTGTCATTTCCTTGGTAGGAAGATTTAAGGATGTCCCAGGCATGTTTTGAAGTACCAGCGCCTGTGATTTTCGAGAAAATTGAATCATCCACAAAATTTTGAATCCAGAATTTTGCTTTATTTTCTTTGGTCCTCAGAGTTGCCTAAGCAATTCTCTGCGCATTTGACATGGCAATGAGGGCGGCTGGATTCGGTTCCACATATTCAAGATCCACTGGTTCCCAACACTCTTGTGCTTGCAAGAATGATCTCATCCGAAGAGACCAGAACTCATAGTTCTTCCCCAGTAGAATCGGACCCTGAGTTGGTCCTAAATTGCTAGACGATGCCATAAAAAAAAATTGAAAAAAAAAAATAGAGGGAAAATTCCATATTTACCTCCGATCGCCAATTTGTCGATTTGTTGATGGCCGAAGGGAGCTTATCAGACTTGAATTGGCCTTTGTAACACTACAATGTGACCATGCGCCTTACTGTTAAAGCGCTACGGGCTTTTCCATCTCTTTGACATTCAAATCGCCGAAATGCGAAAAAATGCCTTGGGACAATTCGACGGTCCAGATCTTGTGTGATCTAACGGTCAAGATCTTATCGGGATATCACGAATTGGGATTTCGCGAGTTCTGATGACGATTTCTTTTGACTCCTCAATTCCCCGATCTCTGATTTATCGATAGAGTTGTTCTTTCAAAACTTTTCTCGATTGCTTCGATCTGTGCCACGCGTCCTCCTATAATGGACGGACCTGATTTCTCCTCGCGATTTCGCGATTTGATATATTCTGAACTACTTGTCTCCAGGATCCACGACTTTCCGAATCTTGTAAAGCCGATGAAATTGATTCCTGCCATGTGTCCCAACAGATGGACGGCTCAAATCTGTGTCGGGGATTTCACTGTGGAGATTCTCGATCCCGCGATTTGATGAGATGATGTTAGGTGGGCCCCACAACGGACCTTTCCTCCTGTCGGGATTTCAGACTTCGGAGTTCTGAAGTGCTCATGTTTCTTGTCCTTAGGATTCGCAAAACGTCGAATCCCGATGTGTCGATGGCCCTTTCCTTTTCAGGACTTTTCCCGAGTCCTCGGATTTATGCCACGCGTCCGGGAAAGATGGACGGTCCTGATTCAACCTCGGGATATCGCGACTTGTGATCAACTTCTCTATCAACTTGAAACCCCGAATGTCGAAACGTCGATGGTTTCCTCGATGTCCTCCACGTGTCAAAACAAATGGATGGTTGCGATCTTATCGCTATTTCACGTATCGGGATTTCGTGAGTTTTGAATTCTTGTTGCGACGGTCTTTCAAAACCGCGAACTCCGATATGCCAATGCGATGATGTGTTGATCTGTTGCCACCTGTCCTCTGAGATGGGCGACTGTAATCTTTTTGGGATTTCACGATATCGCATATCAGATTTTTTGGAGTGCAATCTTTGTTCGTCCAACTCCTGATCCTCGATTTTGTGATGGGACAATATCAATGACTCACGATCTTTCTTGATCCAACAGTCCAGAATGACTCATGATTTCGCGATTCACGAATTCTCATGACAGTCTTCTAACCTTTACACCTGCAAGTCATGAAATGCCGAGATCTTGCCACGTGTTTCTTGATGGATGGTCCAGATGATTTCGGTACTTCTCAAGTCAAAAGTTATCATGTACGCTCTAGAGGATTAAACCTCGTGCACCTTCTCGTTGATCCAACGATTGTCGAGCCTCTGCGCAAGATCTAACGCCTGAAACTCTTTCACCTTTTCCGTGCTTTCTTCTTCCCTTCTGAACTGGTTTCCCACTTCGGATCCATTTGCAAGATGAATCTTATGGCTGCAATGGCTATTCTTTGCACATTGGACATGGTCTTTGCTAAATTTGATGGAATTTTCTCCTGTGGAAGAAAAATTTGTGAATCTTTCAAAGATTTGAAAGAATTTCATGAATTCTTCGTTCTCTGCTACAATCTTTGACAGATTTGAGCGAATTTCCAAAAACCTCCACTGGAGTGAGGGTAACTTTGATTTCTCCCTCTTCCTTGGTGACCTCTGCTTCTTCCTCTACCTCTCCCTCTACTAAAGGAGAATTGAGTTTTGAAGGCATTGGAGATTGACTCATCTGTGAGATGTCATCTGGTCTCATGTTTCACCAAAGAACCAATTAGTTCATCTATTGAAAATCCTGATAGATCCTTGGATTCAAGGATTGTTGTTCCGACCATTTCAAATTTCTTGGGTAAACTTCTGAGGATTTTCTCAACAATTCATTGATCAATGATGGCTTCACCAGTCAATCTGATATGGTTCACGATTCCCATGACTCTAGTCATGAACTGATCCACATTTTCGGACTCTATCATCCTTAGAGTCTCAAATTGCATCCTCAAGGTCTACATTTTAACTGTTTTGACCCTATAATTTCCTTGGTAGGAAGATTTAAGGATGTCCCAGGCCTGTTTTGAAGTACTAGTGCCTATGATTTTCGAAAAAATCGAGTCATCCATAGAATTTTGAATCCAAAATTTTCCTTTATTGTCTTTGTTCCTCAGTGTTGCCTGAGAAATTCGCTGTGGATTTGTCATGGTAGACAGGGCTGTTGGATCTGGTTCCACATATCCAAGATCCACTGGTTCCTAGAACTCTTGTGCTTGCAAGAATGATCTCATCCGAAGAGACCAAAACTCATAATTCTTTCCTAGAAGAATCAGACCCTGAGTTGGTCCTAAGTTGCTAGATGACACCATACAACAAAAATTTGCAGAAAAAGTAGAGAGAAATATCGTATTTACCTTCGATCGTCGATTTTCCGATTTGCCGATGGCCGAAGGGAGCTTATCGGGCTTGAATTTTCCTTTAGTCTCCTTGCAATGTGACCACATGCCTTACTGTTAAAGTGCTACGGGCTTTTCCAGCTCTTTGACTTTCAAATCGCCGAAATGCAAAAAATTGCCTTTGGACAATTCAACGGTCCAGATCTTATGTGATCTGACGACCCAGATCTTATCGAGATATTGCGAATCGGGATTTCACGAGTTCTGATGATGAGTTTTTCTGACTCCTAGATTCCCTGATCTCTGATTTTTCGATGGCGCTTTCCTTTAGGGAAATTTCATGATTGCTTTGATCACCTCCACGTGTCCTAACAGATAGACAGTCCTGATTTCTCCTCGCAAATTCATGATTTGATATGTTCCGAACTTCTTGTCTCTAAGATACACGATTTTCCGAAAGCCTCGATCTCTGCCACGCGTCCCAACAGATGGACGACTTAGATCTGCGTTGGGGATTTCACTGTGGAGATTCCCGATCCCATGATTTTGATGAGATGACATCAACTAGGCCCCACAACGGAGCTTTCCTCCTGTCGGGATTTCAGACTTCGGAGTTCTGAAGTGCTCATGTTTCTTGTCCTTAGGATTCGCAAAACGTCGAATCCCGATGTGTCGATGGCCCTTTCCTTTTCAGGACTTTTCCCGAGTCCTCGGATTTATGCCACGCGTCCGGGAAAGATGGACGGTCCTGATTCAACCTCGGGATATCGCGACTTGTGATCAACTTCTCTATCAACTTGAAACCCCGAATGTCGAAACGTCGATGGTTTCCTCGATGTCCTCCACGTGTCAAAACAAATGGATGGTTGCGATCTTATCGCTATTTCACGTATCGGGATTTCGTGAGTTTTGAATTCTTGTTGCGACGGTCTTTCAAAACCGCGAACTCCGATATGCCAATGCGATGATGTGTTGATCTGTTGCCACCTGTCCTCTGAGATGGGCGACTGTAATCTTTTTGGGATTTCACGATATCGCATATCAGATTTTTTGGAGTGCAATCTTTGTTCGTCCAACTCCTGATCCTCGATTTTGTGATGGGACAATATCAATGACTCACGATCTTTCTTGATCCAACAGTCCAGAATGACTCATGATTTCGCGATTCACGAATTCTCATGACAGTCTTCTAACCTTTACACCTGCAAGTCATGAAATGCCGAGATCTTGCCACGTGTTTCTTGATGGATGGTCCAGATGATTTCGGTACTTCTCAAGTCAAAAGTTATCATGTACGCTCTAGAGGATTAAACCTCGTGCACCTTCTCGTTGATCCAACGATTGTCGAGCCTCTGCGCAAGATCTAACGCCTGAAACTCTTTCACCTTTTCCGTGCTTTCTTCTTCCCTTCTGAACTGGTTTCCCACTTCGGATCCATTTGCAAGATGAATCTTATGGCTGCAATGGCTATTCTTTGCACATTGGACATGGTCTTTGCTAAATTTGATGGAATTTTCTCCTGTGGAAGAAAAATTTGTGAATCTTTCAAAGATTTGAAAGAATTTCATGAATTCTTCGTTCTCTGCTACAATCTTTGACAGATTTGAGCGAATTTCCAAAAATCTTTAAACGATTGTGCCTTCTGCAGCAATCTTTAACAGTTTTCAATGACTTCTTCGAGTTCTTTAAACATTCTTCCATTCTGCCGCTCTTCTGCTTCAATCTTTGACGATTCTTGAAAAAAAAACGTACAAGAATCTTTTCCATTTCTTCTTTCTTAGTTTCTGCTTCCTCGTGGACTTTTCCTGCGAGGATGTTTCGAGAGTATGATGAACAACTCTCCAATCCTTGTGAAAAAGACTATGTCAAATGCTTCTTGAGATCCGTGTAAGATCTGCACTATGAGGATCGTGTTGCTCTCTGGACTGTCTGAAGAGGCTTACTGCTAAAGCTCTGATACCATGAGAAATTGTGAAGTAAAAAGAAAAACAGAGAGAAAGAATAGAACAGTATATTGGAATGTATGAAGAAGTAATGAACTAAGTTACAATGCAAGAAGGTTGAGCTAAATAGGCTCAAGAAAGAAAAAATAAGAAAGTACAATTGTCCAGTATAGCTGGCAGTGTACAGTCAGACTCTTGAGGTTACATTATGTTTAACATAAATTGATTTAAGAAAACATGACAATTCTGAATAATATTTATGACAACAAACAAGAGAGACTGTACACTCAATGAAATACACAATCCAATGGAAGATCTATCTAACAACTTACACAATAGAATGGAAGATCTATCTAACAACTTCAATGGCATGTTTTACAAATTATAAATGCATCCAAGTAGACCATACATATTATGTAAATGTTTTACAAATTATAAATGCATCCAAGTAGACCATACATATTATGTAACGTTTTCTTGTTTAAATATAGTTATTACCTAAAAAGGTTTATACCTATTGATAATGGGCACATTTAATAGGTTTTTAGTGTTTAATCAGTTTTGTATGAACACGATTAAATATTGATGGAATATTCTTAGTCATCCCAATAAGTTAGTGGTTGTGATTTCAACCACTAACTTCTTCAATATTATAAAAACATCAGTTAACATGTTTATTTTTTTACTTTTACTTGATCATATTTAAAATTTACTATAGTTACTAGCATGATTAACAAAGATTAAAATTTTGTTACATAGTGGAGAGATGTGAATGTGAAAAACAACCATTTAATATTTACCAATTTACCAGTCTGAGTAATTCTGAAACTGACAGTTTTGGTAATGTGGTGCCACATAGAACAGTGGGTTTCATTTTATGATCATGTTTCATTTTCTGAACCAACCTAAACCTTTCTACATTCACTGTGCTAATAACTAAGAAAGGGATATTTGTATCACTTGGAAAAACATGGCAAGCGCCCAAAGGAAGGCGGCCAGTCAACCGACACCTCACCACAACCCGACCAGGGAAGAAAATCAATCTCGGTCACTGACAAGAAGTTGCGCAGCTCTTAAACAGGACAAGCTCTCTGCTACCTCCATGATATTGCTCAAACATCTCGTCTGAACCCTCATACCAGGTAGTTAAACCCCCATCAACCAGCATTGAAGAAAAACAAAAAACAAAAAAATGGTTGCACTATCAACTGGCATTGAAGAAAAACCAAAAACAAAAAAATGGTCGCACCTTTGCATGCAGACTGTGAGATTACACCACGTCACTAGCCTTCGGCTCTCCACCACCACGTCCATCCATGGAAATCAAGGAGAGATGCAGACAAATAGTCGGCCTAGCAGCCATTTTTGATCCCTTCAAGCGGTAGGCGATGGAACCATCGCAACACTAGGATCTCCACACAAAACCCTGATGAAAAAACAAATTTTGGAAAGAAGAATGAGCTAGGGTTGGATCCACGTTTTGTGATTTTCATTTGCTGAAGTCATAGGGAGGCACATTGGCCCCCATAATTATTTGATTTGATTTTCCATATTTTTCTTTTTATCACACTTTTGTTGATTTTATTTTATATTTTATTATAGGAGTGGATTAACTAGGGAGCAATCTTCCCTTTCTAGTCTTCTCTAGTTACCTTTCC
>CBVK0102510292.1:0-14510 GCA_900067695.1 Picea abies
GAATGCAATCAATTTCTCTTTGTTTGACCTAATATGCAATACAATTAAATGAAACTTCTTATTGCTTCTTTAATTTTAATGAAAATAAAGAGATCAAAGATGATATAGAAATGAAAACGAAGTAGAAAGAAAATTCAAACAAAGACACATTCACAAGCTCAAGGGAATCAAGTGCAAAAATTTATTTTCACACTAATTCAAGCAAGACAACAATTTCTCTTAAAAAGACTTTAAAATCAACAGATCTGTGATCAATTAATGCTACAATAGACCCTCAAAGATTCATAATTGACTTAGTGGATCAACAAATTCCAAAAAGAAAACTAAAATGACATGGCTTGATGCACTATATGTCTCCAAGTTAATGAAACAAACTTTCAAAACTAACAAGTAAAAGAAAGTTTTCAATGAGAAAAAGACAGAAGTTTGATGATTGTATAATGACCAAGACTCAGATCTACTGACAGTCAAAGCTATATCCAAGAATTTGGATTAACCTTGAAGGGATTATGACCTTTTCACGAATTGATCCAAGACAATATATTACCAAAATCAAAACAAGTGATATGAACAACCTTCTCAATCAAACAAAATCCCAAGCAATCCAACAAGAAATTGAGGTCTAACTCTAAGTGAAAAAGCCAAGAAACATATAAGACAAAGACAAAAAATCAGCGCAGAAACAAGGGTGATGCTCCTGTCACTAAGGGGGCAGAGCATTACTGCAAGAGTGACGCTCCCAAATACACTTCTAGGGAGTCTCAATCACGCTCTGTAAGGAACTAGGGGGGAGTGTCACTGCTAAAAAGTGCTCCAGGATAGCTGAAAATGATCCCATACTCAACGGGAAGCTAATCAAGGATTTTACAAGCTATTCAATGAGGTGAAAAGGAAAAATACTTCAGAAACCAACAATTCATCAAGAAATCATAAGAAACAAGAGGCTAAAAATCGAGGAAAAAATAGTTCCCCAATGAAGTCGCCAAATTCTGCTGTGAGAAATCTTACCCTGCGAACAAGTTAAGCTTCCCTTAGCAGAATTTTCTTCGGCTAAGACATAATAGAGAAAACATACACTAACATCCCTTGATCCTGTCTATTCACACATGAAAATGAGAAGAGGGAAAAGGAAATAAGAGTGCACCTTTTTCGAAGGTTTTCCTCGCTGCTCCTTATTGGTCTAGCATTGGATCCAGTCCTAGCTCGATCATGATCTCCCTATACTTAGAAAGAACGATCTTCCTCTTATACTACTTGCATAGATTTAGATGAAAGAAAATATAACTAAATGAAACAAGCATAATATTCATATGTAAACTAAATCAGACATAAGTCTAGGAATATGCCAAGCTTATATTCATGAGAAACAATGTACATTTACAACCAAGCTGATGTTGAGCAAGCTTCTACCAATGCTCCTCCTATCCATCCCTTTGCATGAATTCCTTGAGATCAAAATGATGATGCTTCAAATGGATTCCTTCCTCCACCCTCACATTGGAATGGCCTCGTTATATAGGATTTGGAGGCTTAACCACCATGGAGAAGATCACTCACTAGATCCACTAAATTGGGATCTTCAAGATTTTTAGGGAGAAAATATCTCTCAAGGAGTTTAGGTAGAAAATATCTCTCAAGGATTTTAAGGAGGAAATATCTCTCAAGATCCATCAAATTAGGATTTTGGTTTGATAAAATATCTCAAATCTCTCAAGATCCATCAAATTAGGATTTTGGTTTGATAAAATATCTCAAACATCTATGAGACTCTCAACTTCTCCTTGAGATTAGGAAACTAAATGTGAGGTGGATTCTCACACTAAATTAATTTCCTTTTTTCAATAATAATGAATAGTACATGTGCACATAATATTTTGACCTCCATATGATATATTTCTCCTGCAACATGTTTATGGATTATGAAAAACACTCCGTCACTAAAGTGTGACAAATCCAGACTTAGTAGTGTGGGAATTTGATGTGTAACAATATGACACGGTTATTATTAGTAGGATGATGTATAAGGCATGTTTGAATGTTGAAAAAAAGGTTATAAAGAACAATGATATGATCTTTATTTAAATAAATGATTTGAGTTATGAGAGCAAAATGATGGATTGTGAACATGAATATTATCATGCATTCATGTTATCTATTACATTTTTCATAAGTTACAAGTCCCTTTTTCATTACTCCTTGTCATTTGTAATTCCATTTACATTCATTTCTCATGTTCAACAAGATTAGTGACATTTGATAAAAATTTACAGTTTGAATGTTATGGATAACAAGAAAGAAATAATAGTTTATGATATTCTTCCCTATTTTCCTTGTTTCCCTTTAATATCTCCTTGGCATGCTTGATTGCTTGGTCAATTCAGAGTCATTGTTAAATTATTTTTAAAGAAAAATAGTATTGATCATTAACATATTGTAACTTGTGTATACTAATTTGATCATTGATAGATATTTAGATGAGTTTTTTTAGTCAAGGCAACAATCACTCTAGTAACAGGGGAAATAGAGGAAACATAGGTAGAATGCCTAATGCATTTGGGAAAAGAGGCATAAACAAAAGGATGAGGTTCTCCATCCATTTCAATGCTAATTCTGATGAGTTTAATGATCCAAAAATCCTTATATACCACTTACTCCTTTAAAATATATATGTTAGCATCTAACCTGATTCAAAATTAATTCTTGATTGTCTTGAGGTGATTTGCAAAACAATGATGTTGTGCTTATTATCCAAAAACTCATAAACTAATGATTAATTTGAAGATTTATGAGATGACACAAAAGAAAATAAAAGAACTCAACTATACAACATTGATGACATATATTACTTCATCTTCAAGTCCCTTCTAGACAGTAAGATTTTTCTTCATTTGCTCAAATGTCAAATTAAATTACAACATGGACTTACAAAAAGCCAATTTTAGGGACTCTCTTTAATTCCATTGGTAAAACTCGTTTTCCATTGAATTCCTTGCGAAAATGTGAGAAAAATGAGTATAAAGTCGACCATATTTTGAACCGACTCAATTTCACCCTCTTTACACACCAAACGATGCATTATGACGCTCATTAATAGCAATCTCATGGCACACATATCAAGAAAATACCATACTAGGCTCCTTTTATTTCATTTAAATATAATCAATCCTTACTGTACTTGACCTCAGGATCTGTGCCTGCATTGTGCTCTACACCAGCATTGGGATGTGTCAAACATTGGGATCCATGCCATTAAATAGGTTACGGATCCGACCAAGATCTGGGCTTTTAGTTAACTGTAGCATAACACAAAACCTACTCCCAAGGAATCTCCGCCAAGTACAAAGTGCATGGCGTATTGGTTAAATTTGTTGTGTGGTATGGGGGAGGTCGCAGGTTCAATTCCTCGTGAACCTCTCCGTTAATGACACTTTTGGTTATAACATATGGTTGTTATATAGATTTGGAGTTATTATATATATGGCATATTCGTTGGTACCTTTGCAGATGTAGCATCTGGTTACTTTGGATACCATATGATCAAATGTTACATGTCTAGGGCTAGCCTTCAACCCTTTTCTTTCACCAACAATACCATTACAAAAACTTAAATATAAATGATGTCACTTACGATTAAGGAACAATGCTATGGTATGATGGTTAGGTCGTTGGTTTCGTTAGCGGGAGACCCGAGGTTCGATCCTTCGGGATCCAACAAAATTTTAAATGACCTTACCCATTAATCACCAATGGGAGGTTGCCACGTGGAATTCTCTCATTGGGCTATCATTGCCAATTGTCAACCTATGATTTGTCCATGTAACCTGTACGATTTTCCACATCAATTGCCTAGTCAGCATACAGTGTGCCATGTGGCACCCTAGGGTGTTTCCATGTCATCACTGTATGGTTTTACGATCGTTCCACATGTCACCCTTTTAGTGGTGACGCGTGTCACCTTGACCTCTTTGACTTTTTTCTTTTTCCCTGGTTTGACTTGAACTTCGACCATCCATAAATTTTGCATATTAACTCCGTTTGAGGCGATTTTTGCATCGTTGGAAAGCTATCACTGAGATCTACACAATGATGACATTTTTTTTAGAGCATTTGAGATGATTGAATTTTTATCTTTTATGGATCCTCCTGGACCATTGTGAGCTTCTGGATCCTCTTGGAGCTATGTGAGTGTTATGAATCCTCCTAGACCTCTATGAGCATTCTAGATCCTTCTCGACCTCTGTGATTGTTCATGGATTCTTCTGGATCACACTTTCCCACTAAAGAAATTTTCGATCTCCAAAATTATGTATATTCAACAACTTAGTGATGATAAATCTAACTCACTCTTCCACCTTACTGAAATTCTCTTTATCAAGTAACTTAGTGATGAAGCTTCTTCACTCTTCCATCTTGCTGAATATTATGGGACTCAGTTTTCATATTGGATCTTATATCTTAGACATTAGATCGATGTAATTCTATCTGCTTCTAAAATATGGCTTTGACTCTGGCCTTTGGCACTATCTCTAATAGATATAGCTCCGGTTATGGCTCATAGATTCCTTCATAACAAAAGTCTTGTTAACTATAAATATGCAATACTTGAATCTTGTATTCAACATCCACTCCCATCTCCTACTCTTCTGAAGATAGTTTATCTCGACCAATATGAAACTAATTTGAATGTTGATCTATGCCTTTCCATTTTGGACTCACTTTTCCTGTACTTTTGATGTATCTATAGGAGTCTCTGAATGAATTGCCTATCCATTTCTTCTCTCCTTCCTTGAAAACAATTTCCATCTATACTGTCTGAACTGCTGATGCTCAAGGTATACATCTACAATAACATGGAATAATAAATTTGAAGATGCTTGTAACATGCATCTTTACAAAGAAGATTATTTCTCCTTTACAAACTCTATGAAGTTTTACATTAGTTCGATGCTCTTCCCTCTTCTCGATCTACATGCTCCAACTGCCTACATCCTTTTGTTCCTTCACCTTCGGTACTTCAGAATAACAATGTTGACTTACACAATTCGATCCATATGTAGTCCTTTAGCTGATAAGAAGACAATACAATTTCCTATACTATTTTCAAAAGGATTATAAATCTTTATAAGATTCCTCTCACTCCTATAACAAAGCGGCTATATAGAAACCCTTTACAATATTCCTCTCACTTCTAACAATATGTAAGGTGGATATATAAAAATCATTTTACAATATTCCTCTCACTCTTAGAAATATATAAGGTGGCTATATAGAAATTAACTTTCAAAATTCCTCTCACTCTTAACAACATATAAGGTGGCTATATAGAAATTTTATAGAATTCCTCTCACTCTTATAATCTACAATGAGTGGCTTACAAGCCTTTTAATAAAACATTAGAAATATACTTAGGAGGTATCTACATATGCATATTACATTTACAAATATGCATATTTACAATGAAATATCTTCTGATGGATGGTTTATTCATGGAATCATCCTCCCCTTAGTACTGGAAGGAGTCTCACAACTTCCTATCTCTGACAATGCCTATGACATTGATGTTGAATATGACATTGAATCTGATGCATAATCTAATGTTGAATCCAAGAAACCATTAGAACATATTATAGGTCTTCCCAATAACCTATATAACCTCTCCTTGTGAACACCAAGCATTATTGTTGTGTCTTGAGTATCTTCCCTTGAATACACAAGTGCCTGACCATTATGTAATGCGACTGCATAGACTTCATCCTCAAAAGATGTAACTGAGAGTAGGTTTAATTTCAAATATTGAACATATAACATATGTTCTATTCCCATAAATCCTCCCGACTCGAGCTAGAATCTTACATATCCATACCCTTTTATTGTTTGTCCAATGTTAGTTCTAGATCCTACATAGCAATCTGTGTCGATATTTGAGAAATTCATGAACACTGATCTCATCCCGATCATGTGGTGAGATGAGCCAATGTCCATGAATAATTCCTTGATGTCTTCATATATCACTATGTTAAGACCAACCATTATGAAGTGTTCTTTCTCGAATCTTTCAGCAAGATAATTAACTTCACCTAGGGTTGTTGCTTGTCTTCTTGCAAGTGCCTTTACATATTTCTGGTTCTTCTTTAGACATAAGTGTGGATAAAGTGTCCAACACTTCTTGATCTGATGTCCAATCTTACCACAATAAGACTAGAGTGTCTTGTTCCCATATTGGAACCACGATCCCTTATTGTCATTCCCTCTTTTCCTTTGCTTTGAGAAATGACCTTTACCTTTATCCAATTTCTTCTTGGATGGATTTTGTTGCATGAACTATCTTCTTCGACATTTCTCCATATCATGGTTACTAGTTCCACAAGAAGCACACGGATACATATACCATTTACCAGTAGGAAACATATTCATTCCCTATTTATAATGCACATATTTCCCTGGAGATGTCTCAGATCTGATACCTTTCCTTGGGATGGAAGGTAAGCCTAATTTCTTATTAAGGACCTCTTCATCTGAAGTTCTCTTTTCTTCAGTCTTCTCTGAGCATTCTCCATATTGACGAGAAAAACAATAATATGAAGAATCATCCTTCTTGATCATGCATTTTAAAGGAGACAGTCCCTTTTTCATCAGGGACTTTACATTCTCGACTAGCCAATCTTCATGGATTGATGCTAATGGTGCCAATACTTGATTCTTGGTCCATAACTTCCTTTCCAACTCATGAAAACTACCTATATGTAATTCCTCATGACATATCAGTGGATCTTGTAGCTTCTGCTTCTCTTCCTCGAGAGTTTGCAACTACATCCTTAACACACAATTCCCCTTCTGAATTTGTCGGTTAATGTTATTTTGTAGCCTTAACTTCATGAAAGCTTTACTCATTTTATCCTCCCAACAAGAGTCTTCAATACCTTCACCAACTTAAGTGTTGGATCTTGTCACATCAACAGCTTGCAAATTCACGTCAAAACTAGATTTGATACTACTTGATCCAAAAATCCTTAGATACCACTCATTCCTTTAAAATATATGTGTTAGCATCTGACCTGATTCATAATTAATTGTTGATCATATTGAGGTGATTTGCAGAAAAATGATGATGTGCTTCTGATCGAAAAACTCATAAATTGATGATTAATTTGAAAATTTATGAGATGACACAACATAAAATAAAAGAACTCAAATATACAACATTGATGACATATATTACTTCATCTTCAAGTTCCTTCTAGACAATAAGACTATTCTTCATTTGGTCAAATGTCAAATTACATTACAACATGGACTTACAAAAATCAAATTTTATGGACTTTCTTTAATTTCATTGCTCAAACTCATAAAATGAGTTTACCATTGAATTCCTTGAGAAAATTTGAGAAAAATATGTATAAAGTCGACCATATTATGAATTGACTCAATTTCACCCTCTTTACATGCCAAATGATGCACTATGGTGCTCATGAATAACAATATCATGGCACACATATCGAGAAAATACCATACTAGGCTCCTCTTCTTGCATGCAAATCTAATCAATCTATATTGTACTTGACCTTGACATTCATGCATGAATTGGGCTCTGCACTAGCATTGGGATGTGTCAAACATTGGGATCTGCACCATTAAATAGGCTGCAGGTCTGACCAAGATCTGGGATTTTAGTTAAGGACAACATAACACAAAACCTACTCACACAGAATCTATGCCAAGTATGCAGTGCATGGCGTATTGGTTAAAGTTGTTGTGTGGTATGGAGGAGGTCGCGGTTTTGATTCCCCGTGAATCTCTCCTTTAATGGTGCTTTTGGTTATAACATATGGTTGTTATATAGTTTGAAGTTATGATATATATGGCATATTCGTTGGCACCTCAGCATATGTAGAATCCGGTTACTTTGGATACCATATGATCAAATGTTATGGGTTGAGGGCTAGCCCTCGACCCTTTTCTTCCGCCAACAATACCATTACACTAACTTAAATACAACCAATGTAGGTTACGGTCAAAGAACAATGCTATGGTATGATGGTCATGCTCCAACAAAATTTTAAATGACCTTATCCATTAATGACCAATGGGAGGCTTCCACATGGAAGCCTCTCATTGGGCTATCAATTCCACTTGTCAACTTGTGATTTTTCCACATAACCTATACGATTTTCCACATCACTTGCCCAGTTAGTGTATGGTGTGTCATGTGGCACCATTGGGTTGTTCCATGTTAGCACCATACGGTTGTACGATCATTCCACCTTGACCTCTTTGACTTTTTCCTTTTTCCCTAGTTTAACTCAAACTTTGACCATCCATATATTTTTCATAAGAACTCCATTTGAGACGATTGTTTCACCATTTGAAAGCTATCGCCAAGATATATGAAATGATGGTGTTTTCAAGAGAATTTGAGATGATTTAATTTTGATCTTTTATAGATCCTCCTTGACCTTTGTGAGTGTTTAGGATCCTCCTAGACCTCTGTGAGTGTTCCTGGATCCTCCTGGATCATTCAACCAACAAGTCCAAACTGATTATTTGAACCTCACTGGTCACCCTGCCTTCCACCCACCTCAGCCACGTGTTATAGCTCCTCTTCAACCACACCCAAATATTGCATAATTTCATGAGAAACCCCATATGCCACCATCCAATTATGGTTGGGATATTGTGCCTTCTAATCCTCCCTTTGGTGTAATACATTGGCCCATTATGTCACTACCACTCCCTCCTCCTCCTCCTCCTCTACAACCTGCTCAACTTGTTTCTTCTATTGCTTCACATGCACACTCTGTTCAACTTCCATATAATTATAAATCTTTATCCATTGAGCCACAACTAAGGAAAAGAAAACGACCTGCCATTTCTGTTAGTTCTAATTCATCTGAGACATCCTCCTACACCATCAAGACCCTTCTTTCCAAACTTGAGGATGGTGTAATGAAAATTACATTTGATGGCATGCACATAGAGGTTTCAAAGGTTGAAGAAAACAAATTTGTTGATGCAGATTTACTTAAGCACATGGTAGCATTGTCGGAAGGAAGTAGACGGAGAGAGTCTACTTCAAACATAAAATATTGTTTCTGATTTTTTTTTTTATGATGGCATTTTAGTTAGACATACGATACATATACATATTTTTGGACAACTGACATAATGTTATTTTTTGAAAGACTTATATCATGCCTTTAAAGTGTTTCGGGAGATACAATTGTTTATGATGATGTGGCATGATTACTTTGGCTACTTTTTGATATATATTTTTATGATGATGTGTGCATAGTATCTTGAGTAAAATGCGGAGGAATAAGGGAATGTTGAAAAAAAAAACACATACAGGGGCCCCACCTATTAATTATTATATATTATTATTATTTACCTTTATCATAAATTAAATTGTCCTATATTAATTAAAGTTATTCAAATTTAGTAACAAAAGATAGTTGAACCACTTGAACCACTTTTTGAAGAATAAAAGAAAGAGAGCAAGGACAAAGAAGACATGAGAAAATAGAGAGAGATACTTCTGATAAGGTTTTCTCTTACCTCAATTGAGAATTCATATTAATTCTTTCATTTATGAGTTTCATGAGAGCTAAGTGCTCTTGTTGATAGTAGGGTTGTCCTAAAGGTGGGAAATGAAAGGACTGTGAAGTATAGACTTTTGACATGCTTCATAAGGTCATTCATTTATCTTGATAGTCTATTTAGTTTGATTAATATTTTTGAATTCATTTTTAGTGACGATTAAGGCTATTTTGCATAGTTGAGACTATGCTGTGCTTGTAGCCTCAATTGATCCAGTTTATTTCAATCTTGGTCTTTTTCTTTCAGACACCATTTGTATTTGTATGATTTAAAATTACATCCTAGACTTCTAAGTCTAATTCTGGTCCAAACCCTTGCAGGGGTTGGTAAAGAGAAACTTGGCTATAACTCAGAAAATATATCAATAAAATCATTTTTTGATTTCTTCTCAATTTGAGACTTGTTGTGTATCGATTTTTCAGATATGCGTTATCTTGTATTTATTTGTCCAACTCTTATAAATTTTATTTACAAGCACTTTTTCTATTTTTATTTTACATCAAAGCATACAAATTTGATAATAACATCATGCCCAATAACTTATTTCTTGAGGACTAATTGATACTTTTTAATATGCTATAATCCCATGGTAACAATCCCACATATCTCACCTAGCCTAGTGAGATTCGGAAATGCTTGAGTGAAGATATAGTAATTCTTCTCCTTAACAAAGAGTTCCCTAGACCTTTTTCAAAACTACATTCAAATTGGACAAATTATGTCATCCCAATTGAGGACTGAGACATTATAGAGCACTTGATACATAAGTGAAACCTAATTCTATGGGAAATGTGTTTGGTCCTTTTTTTTTGTAGAGTCTAATCATCGACATAACTACATTGGCTATGGAATACTTGAGATGGATGGTAGGGTAGGATCCACTTGGGTGCTTTCAAAAATTATTTTCACCTTGCCACTAACTAACTCTCTATAATTGGTGTGGCATGTGTGGTTGGAGAGGGGGTCATCATGGACCTCGAAGCAAAAATTGAAATATCCTTCACATGGGGACTTGATATCTTGTCCAATAATCAATCATAATCCTACACCTTATGAAATGGTCTAAGAACAACTAATGGTGCTCATATCCATTTGTTGATTGTGGTGGGATATTCAAAGGAAATCATCAACCATATGGTACTTAACTCTACGCCAACTGATAATTTTTTATGATATATCAATGTTTGAGCTAAAAAAGAGGTGATCAATTTCATCAAAATCACATTCTACCATGTTTTGTGGGAGAACAACTATGAAGAGGACCAATTTGTCAACATATCTTCAACATTATAAGAAGGGGATATTAATGTTAATGGAATAATTAATCAACATACTATTCCTTAATCCATAATCATGAGTACAAAGACATGTATCAAGAATTAAATCCTTCACATGGATCACAACATTGTATTACATACTCATTAACGTTGGGCTAGTTATGAGACGAGACATAAGTTTCCCCATCACATGCATGGAGCTATGAGTGCACATGAATTTGAACTTGTGTCTATTAATTTCCCCATTCTAGGTGGGATTATGGTCCTTTTGAAAGGAGTGCATCGGTGGGAATACTATCTAATACATCTCTATGTAGCATGGTAATATTTCATGCTTGTCTAATTAGGGCTATGCATGGTTTGTCATTTTTTGTTTTCTGTAATTCTTCAGGGATCCCCCTCGGAGAAATTTCAGTGAAGGGGGACTCTTGAACCTTAAGGTTATCTCTAGCAAGAGCTTCAAAGGAACATGATATAGCTTGGTCTTTGCTTCATATAGATTGTAGTATTTTGGTTTACATTTGTATTCTGGAAAACATTCTACATCATTTTGGAGCATAGGAACCACATGCATAATTTGGGACTTGAAAGCGTGGCAAGGAAAGTAGAATTTAGGCCTAATTGGGAAACTAGAATTGGATGGGGATAGTGGTCATTGTGTAGACATGATATATTATAGAGAGTTCTAGGAAATTAGACGAGTTCTTAGAAACCATGAGGAGAAAATCCAATGGAACATGAATTCTATATTTATGGTCACTTCAAAAGTTCGTGAGAATGAACACCAGTCCACATATTAGATAGCGACAATCACGATGACTCTTGTGGATCAAAAGAAACAAATATCTATGTGGGAAGAAGAATGTAATTTTCTTAAAACTCTAGTCCTAAATTTGACCAAGGGAGATCAATGTGGGGCTTCTAAGTGAAGACTATCAATTAATTCAACTCAGGGGGAGCCAAAGGAAGATGAAATGGTGCATCATCTTGTCGAAGACATGGAAATTGTAAAGCAAGACTCTACCCCACTTATATGGTCCTAAAAGAAGCAACTAGTCATTATGTGTTATGTTAAGTATCAAGTTTTTCAGGGTTATTAGAATTCTAGGTTTATATTATAGTATATACAATGTCAAGAAATAGTGGGAAATTTTGTATAAAGATATAGACATACAATGCTATAGGAATGTAGCTAACATAGTTTTTTGTTTGAAAGTTTTGAAATAGAACTATGATGTAATATTGTTGCAGACACAATTGCAATTTTTATTAATATAAATTTTCCCAATTGTGGTTTCAAAAAAATAAAAAACTAACTCTCTATAACTTTGAATTGGTTTTATCATGGTTACCTACTTGAGGAGAACCCTCTAGAGTTATTTTTTTTAGAGGTTGTATTTAGAGGCTAGTTTTACCTCCATTTCGAAAAACAATGCTACTAGTAATTTTGCAACCATGGCTTTAACAACCTGATAATGTTGCTAACCATAACCTTAAAATCAACCCTTGAATCGAAAAGTGGCACTACCAGAAGTGAATTTTTTTAGGTTAAACTTATAAATTGTTTGAATCCATGGTTTTAACAACCTATAAATTTGCAACTAAAATATTAAAATCAACCCTCGAATCAAAAGTGATACTAAAAGTAGCATTCCCATTTTTTCAAAGATAAAATTGTAACTATTTTGAAACCACGACCTTGACAACCAAAATCCTAAAATAACCCCTGAATTGAAAATATGTGCTACCAATAACACCCCTTTTTTTTGAGGTTAAAATTGCTATACGTTTGAAACCATGATCTAAGAAACTAAAACCCCCAATTTGAAAAAATGTTCTTCCGATAACACTCCTTTTAGGGGTTATAATTTCTATAATTTTAAAACCATAATCTAAAAAACTAGTACTGTTGCAAACAATTTTTTTTTAAAGAGGAGAAGGGAAAAATAAATTTAAAATAAAACATAAGAATAAAAATATATGATAAAATACATGATTAATTTTATTTTTCTAAACCCACAAAATACAAAACAAAAACACATTTAAAACAAATTAAAAAAGAAACACAAATTTTATAAGAAACTTAAAAAAGAGAAATTTTAAAAAGTTAAAATTAAAAAAAAATATAAACCAAAAGTTTATAAAAAACAAATTAAAAATAAATAAATATTAGAAGTTATTTTTTAAAATTTTTATAATTATTTATAAAAAAACCCACATAATATGGTTGGAGAGGGGATGCTTTCTTAATTAAAGTTAATTTTTTTTTTTTTTTAATTTTCATTTGTTTTTAACTCCTTTTTCTTTTTAATTTGTTTAATTTTTTTCTTTTATTTATTTATTAACTTTGTTTTTAATTTTTTTTTTTCCAATTTTATATACATGTGTATGTATGTCAATTGGGTTTAGTTTAAGTGGTTTATGGGATAAAGAGTTATTCTCCCATTCAGGTTTTATTCTTGTAAGTGACATGTTGAGTTCATAATGAGTATATTGTTGTAATGGTTTTGAGCCATATTCTTGACTTGACCTTGTGCCATAAAGAATCTAAGGTTTACCCTGGGTACTATCTTTAGAATGAGGGGAACTGCCTGGAGGTTTTCCTCAGGATATGGTATATGTAATATATGTGTTTGTGTGTGTGTTTTCTTAAACATGCTTTTTCTCTTATATATTTTCTTTTTACCCTATTTTTAAAAATTATTTTCCTCATTTTTTCCAATTATTTTTTAAAATTGGTTTGCAAAAGTACCGATTGTTTAGGTCATGGTTTCAAAATTATTACAATTTTAGGACCCCACTAGTAGCAACACTTTTTTATTTGATGGTTGATTTTAGTATTTTACTTGCAACTATATTAATTGTCACCTTGACCATGGTTTCAAAATAGTTGCAATTTTAACCTCGAAAAAAGAGGGGGTGCTACTAGTAGCACCACTTTTCAATTTGGGGGTTGATTTTAAGATTTATGTTGCAACAATACCAATTGTTAAAGCCATGGTTTCAAGCAAGTTATAATTTTAACCTCGAAAAGAAAAGATGCTACTAGTAGCACCACTTTTCAATTTGGGGGTTGATTTAAGGTTTTGGTTAGCAACATTATGAGGTTTTTAAGGCCATAGTTGCAAAAAGTTGTAATTTTAACCTAAAAAAAATATTGATTTGGTAGCGCCACTTTTTGAGATGAAGATTGATTTCAATATTTTTGTTAAACAACATTATGAAGTTTTAAGGTCATGGTTGCAAAATATTATAATCTTAACCCCAGAAAAAAAAATGTTATTAGTAACTCCACTTTTTTATTTTTGTGTTTTTAACTTAAAAGAAATTGAGATTTTAGTACTAAAGTTATCATTTTAAGGTTACAACTATCATCTAATTAAAAATTGTATTTGATTTTTACAATAAAATTCTATACCAATGTCTGATTCAACAATAGATAGTTGAAGGTCCCCGAGGTGTAGGACAGTTGGTGACGGAGTGTGTTTTTAAGCCACTCCGTGTTGAAAAGTCACCGGTTTGAAACTTGCGGGGATAAAAAATCCAACCATGTTAAGGGTTGGTGTGGTTCAGTCCGGGTGTGATCCCCAGGTGATTTTGATGGCTTAGATGCCCCTAAGTCGTGGTTTCTCAAGCCAC
>CBVK0102510301.1:0-12465 GCA_900067695.1 Picea abies
TTTCTTTGTTGAATTTCATTTTAATTCCAAATCAATTTCTTTGATGGGATCTCTGTCGAATTGTATTATAGATCCGAACTTCGTATCATAAGCTCTTGTTAAAACTTATGACCTTTCAATTATGTTGTATGGTGGATTCTCGTTGAAATTCGTTACGTCTGAATTTACATCGTGTTTTTCACTATTGAATTTGTTGCTAAATCCAAAGTAATTGTAATGTAGATGTCTGTGTTTATTTTGTAGTTTAAATAAAAAAATCTTCGGGATCGTGGCATGCCATTTAATTTTTTTCGGGATTTTTTACTTACTTCTAATCTTCGACATTAACCCCTTCCACCTTGATAAGGTTATGCATGTGACCACGGGCTAGAACCTAGCGTTGGCCAAAAGGGAACTACTCGGAGCTCTAGGAATCTAGTGCTCTGGAGGTTTCATAAACTCAAGAACTCCATTTCTCCTGGAGTGATTACAGATCAAATTCGGTCGTAAAGTGAGGTCGACCGACAGTTATGGGTTAACCCTACTCTTCNNCGACAGTCGTAAAGTGAGGTCGACCGACAGTTATGGGTTAACCCTACTCTTCCACTTTCCTTTATTAACTTTTAAAAAATTAATCGAGCAACTGACAGAGATTCTCCTCACGTGAGAATCTACGGTGGATATCCACTGTGGGACTCTGGGTTTTGGGGTATTTCTCTGCTGTCACATATTTAAATTTTTTGACCTGGATTGTCTAACCATCGAAGGGCTCGGGGATCTAACGACTGACCCTTCCCTTGATTAATGGTTGACGTCCACTCTAGAATTCGAGACTCCAAGAGTCCCTCACCTTTTTTCAACAACGACTTAGTTTTTCTAAAGTACTGAATCCTAAATAACTCGGAGATCAACGATTCCCACACCTTTCTCTGATCTACGACTAGAAGAAACTTCGGGACTCTGGGATTCAAAAGTTTTGCGACTACAACAAATGTTACCTTCGAACTAGCGAAGGTCGAACCCACAGATCTGACAGTCCTTGATTAACCATTGACAATGGTCAGGATTAACTCTAGGCTTTGGGGATTTGGGACTTTTCACACCAAAACAAATTTCCACCACCACCTCCTGAATGGCCGAATTTTGAATACTCGAAATCTACGGACACGTGTACCTTGTGTTTGACAGTAAGGATTTACCATGGACTTCAGGACTCTAGGAGAACCTTAACTTTGTCAACTACTACCTTTTTTTTTCTGAAGTGCCAAACTACCGAACCTCCGAAAAATGAAGGCTTGTTGATCTAACGGCCCTTGATCAATCACTATATCTACTAATGCCCTTCACTCTGGGACTTCAGAGCTTCAGTATTTCTTAACTCTTTACAATTACGAACCCAACTTGTTGAATAGCCAAACCCTTGAGGATCCAATGGCTAGTAATCACTCGTCGATCTATGGTGTAGTTTCACTTCACGACTTTGGGCTTCGGGGCTCTCTTAAAGTAAATAACTAAGATATATCGAAGTGAGGAAGCCTGAAGGTGTCAAGGTTTAACGATTTTTCTACTCCTGTATGATCGGACGATTGTGGGGATTTCAAATCCTCATGATCAGATCACATCCTTTAATTATTTCAAAGGGTTTGCACACCCTTGTTTCCTCCCTTGAACCCTGCATACACTTTCTCTCCTATTATTTCAAAGGGTTTGCACACCCTTGTTTCCTCACTTGAACCCTGCATACACTTTCTCTCCTGATCTCTGGACTCTTTTGTTGTGTGCGCACTTTTGCGCCTCCCCTGTGAAAGTTTGCACTGTCTCTCTTGATCTTTTTCCTTCTAAAATTTAAGGCCTCCACTCACCTTGAGTGGCCTCTATGCACCGGACGTTGTTCCTTCAGAACTTTGGGCCTTCATGGGGCCCTTCTACACACTTTTGGAGTTGGCTCTGGAAATTTTTTCACTTTGACACCCAGAAGAGAACTTTAGGTTTTTTCAGAACCTTTAACTCAACCTCAAAACAAAATTTCACTCGTTGGAAAAGTTTCTTCATCATAGTATCAGTTGGTTCTTAAAGTACATAGTAAGCTTACAGTTTCCTCTTATGTTGAGATCTTTTCTCTTATCTTCTTTTCATCCTTTAAATTTTTATGTAGATCATATATTTTTCTACTTGGTTGTAACCTGTAGGGTTGTCTTACTTTATAGGTAAACTTAAGTAAAGTTGAAACTATCATTATTGATCGATCGCATGTTAAATGGGTCACTGGTTTTTACTATTAATTTTTTGTCTTGATACTATTGAAAATTCTTCCTATCCTTCAATTTAATAAGATGATGAATTATTATAATAATATACATCTGTGTTATGATGTGGTGACCGTGTTACCAGATTTCTGTGCTTTTGAAGAATTTGTAGTAAAGAATGGTGATAATTATAATTGAACTTCATAATAGATTAAAGTTATGGAAACTATATACTTCCTTGTTCCTCATAACAGTCTCCAGTCTTGAGACCTTATATGGTCAAAATCAATCAGATGAATCCTAGACTTGAGCGTTAATTATGTGTATGGTCAAAATCAATCAGATGAATCCTAGACTTGAGCGTTAATTATGTGTCTTGGAGGTCCTAACCTTGCAGGATAGGTTGGTTGGGTAGACATTGTATGTGGTGCTATGTGATTGGGTAGATCCTAAATACATTGAAGTTGTATCTAAGTCTAGTTGTGTGATGAGATGAATGAAATAGAATGTGTATTGTTGAAGTATGTTTATATCGTGTTACACTTGTTCTAATGATGTTTATATATATATAATTCTCATTTACTTATATGAAGTAACAAAGGGGTTGTTACATCAAACTAGTTATAAAGAGGAGCAAAAAATGGCATAAGGGATATAAAGTATTTGGGAGGAATGAGCACATGTGATAGGATGAAAAACCCAATGTCTGTAGCATCTATTTAGACTTGGAAATCACATAATTATTACCACAAAATGAGAATTTTATCCCAACATTAGACTCAAGTAGGGAAGACGTCTAAGTGCCATACAAATCGTAATGTGTTTTAAATTGTGTCATTTCTATAATATTATGGGAATAAAGCCAAGCCAATAATAATATTGAATTTTCACACTATCTACCATATCACCACTCATGAGTCTGAGTTTGAAACTTGAAAGACTTGACTCCATACCTTAATTTTTTTCTAATATTTATCTGGACAAATGTATAAATTTTGTACAAGAAACAAAAAGATGTAACCCTTCAAAACTGATCTAATTCCCCATTTCCTTGTTTCCCTAAAAACAAGACTTAATGATGAATAAAGCAAGGCCATCTTGGACTATTTAGAATGTGTACAAGAAAAACTTAGATATTTGCAAGACCACAAGAAATGACCATGAAGGTGCCCATGAAACATTGTGAAAGATAATTGCAACCATAAAAGGACAAAAAAACATTTTTTTAAGTATAGAATAATTTTAGTCACACTATTCTATGGATGGGAAATTTTCCAAAGTAGAGTTCTCAATCAAGACATTTCCAACAGTGGATTGTTGAGAGGCTGGATTTTATCAGTCTAGGGAGAAAAATACTCAAGTGCAGTTGTAAACTACAAAATATACAAGGTTTTGAAATTGATCTAATTTCCTATTGACTTTTTTCCCTTAAAAAATAACTAAGATGATTAATGAAAAAAATTGATCTTCGACTTTCTAGGAAACATGCAATAAATATTAGCATCATTGCAAGAACATAAGAAATAAGTATGAAAGAACCCATGGATCCCTTGACTAACGTGAAATATATAAAAACCAAATATGTGCAATTTTAAGGATAAATTTCATCCCTCAAACTTGGCAAGGTACTAGAGATTTTAAATTTTTAAGTTGCAGGCAACAAATGTACTCATGTTTAGCTATAGAAAGAAAAAAAAAAGTACAAGCTTTTGAAATTATTGTAAGTTTTCATTGTAAGAACATAAACAATAACTGTGAAATCTTCCATTAATGCTTGTAAACGGAAATTGCATGATTGTAAATTGTAACTATGAAAACACATGTGAGCCTTTCTGGAAGTATTAGATAGTTTTGAATCTTCAATTTCCTAGGCATAATTGTTTTTCTAAATTTCAGTTCTTGCCCAAAACATTTTGGCGAAGGATTGTGCAAGACCTAGTTTTCATTAGCTTGAAACTATATGTATTATGATATGCATAGTTGTCCACAAACAACAAGTATGTTCAACGCCAAGGGTTGATCATGAAAGACACAAGATTTCTAGATTGGTCTACTTTCCTATAAAAACATGTCTATGAATGATGAAGAAAGGAAGTCAATATTGGACCTTTTGGAAAGTGTGAAAGAAACTTTGGGAAAATTATAAGATGACAAGAAATAACTATGAAAGCACACATAAAATTTTGCAAAGGATACAACTAACAACAAAGGAAAATCATATAAGGCTCAAGTAAGTGAACACATGGTGAATATGAATGGAGAAAAGAAGAATTCACAACAAAGAAGGCAAGAAAAGAATAACGATGTTAACATGAAATGGAAAAATATCAAAACAATATGCACACTCTCAAAAATATGGAATAGGAAATTCCAAGTACCAAGTATGAAAGATGCCATCAAGCAAGAAATTCTTATGTACATCAACCAATAGTACAAACAGCTATAACAACATTAATATGAAGACTTGTTTTATTCTTCTTTCAGACATGGAAAAAGTGAAAAACTAAAGTAAATACAATAGAACAACAATCCAATACTTGTTGATTCAACAATGCACCAAAGCCCCCACATCCCTTGATCATGAGAATGCAATGGTTAAACAACACCAATGGGTAAATAAACTCCCATGAGGCAAGAAGGTCACCATAAGAAATTGAAAATATCACAATAGAACATCAAGTATTGAAACAATTTGTGGATGATGATCCAAGAAAAAAGGGAATAATTTTCCTATGCAACTAGATAAGCATAATATATGAGCTTATAAAATTTTCACCTTGCAAAGGAAAAACTATGTAAAAATATGACCCCATCCTCAAAAGCTAGTTCAATGTTTTGTGAGAAAAAACAAGTTTAGTAGTAGTGAACAGCCATAGGTATGCATACTATATTTGTTTAATCTATCAAATGGAACTAGTCATTGTTGAGTGTAACCTACAAAACTCATGCCAAGTGACATTGATGTTTGCAGCTAGATGAATGACTAAAGATGTTGAAGGATAACACTTATCCAAGTGGATAACATGACAAGAGAAGACAAATGTTGTAAGTTGCATTGCCATGATCCTAACAATCTCGATGCATGACATAAACAGGCTCTACAAGCAACTAATATTGTCTTATTTATGGAAAATAAACTTGTATTTTATTTCCCTTCTTGAAAATGAATTCAATTACAATATTTTATTATGTTTCTTTTCTAATTTGATTCTCGACTACAAATGCAATTACACATGTAATGAATGTTGATTTTTTTACATTATCAATGTTTAGGTTTATTCAATAAGTTTATAATGGTGTTTTAGTCAATTCAACAGACTTTATTAGTTTACATTTTGAAACTAAGAGTATGTATGAGTAATTCAATGGTCTTTCCTAGTTTATATTATGAAACTAATAAATAAGGGTGTCTATAAATACATAGGAAAAATATGACACTTGCAAAAGAAAATAACAACTAGTGGTTTAGCATAATATTGCTTAAAAACTTAAAGAACCCAACTATGAGCAAGAATAATTGGCTTCCAAAAGACTTCACCAAGAATGTTGTCATATCACCCAATCACATTTTTTTACTCTAAACATAGATTGTTTAGTAACAAACCAGAAGGAGGCCCACATTTCTTTGAAGTAAGAAGAAAAAAGTTAGAGAAACATCACACAAAAATAAGGTAGATAAAATGTTTAGAATCTATGCTAGTTAAGGCTCAAACATGGGAAAGATTGCAATTATATAGGAAGAATGTTTATAATTTAATCCACCAAATTGCCATCAACATTGTGGGTCCATGACAAAGTGAGGTTTGGTCTGGTGCTCAAACAACTATTTGTCTAAGATCAAAAAATATGAAAAAAATATATGGGCAATGATAGGATTGCAAAGAAGGCTTTAAAAGTTGTTCCTATTTTTGCTAGTGCAAAAGGGAAACACAACAAAGCCATAGAAAATGGTTTCTTGCATCTTTGGAAAGAAACACCTTCATATTACTAAAGTGCATTTATTTATGCTAGACACAATTCACTTTGAAGAAACACAAAAGGAGACCCAAATCATTTCCCAAAAAAACAAATCAAATTCAACAACAATATCATAGAAAGAGTTCAAATTATACTACAATGAAGCCTCAAAATATGTGGACCTAGCATTAATCTATTCCATTATTAATTTCATTAGTTGTACTAACCTATACTGTCGAAAGTATATTTTTATTATAGTTTTCAAAAGTAGAATGAAAATGTTGTCAGACAATTTTCTAAATAGACAATAAGTTATGACTCACCACATACCCTATAAATTGTTATGTTAGTAGCAAGGATACTATATCCCTAGAAATTTTCTTATATAATATGCTCTATTATACTTGTTATGTTAGTAGCAAGGATACTATATCCCTAGGGATTTTCTTATATAATATGCTCTATTATACTTCAAACAATATAGAATAAGACCCAAGGAAAAACGATAAAGATAGTCTAAAAACTATTTCAAAAAACAAAAAATACAATATGTTTATTTGTAAGTTCTTATCGTTACAATCTATTCTACACATAGGTGTATTGATAGAAACAAAATCACTTCATAATGAATGGAATAGACTGACCTCAGCTCCTATCTATTAAGAAATTTTTTTTTTTTACAAAGGGTAAACTTTAATGCTCTTCACCACATTCAAACACTATATTATATACAAACACACTTATACACATAAGCATCTCCTCTGGGCTATATACACAAATATTATCTCAATGTGAACTATTGCAAATATTAATAGAGTTGTTGTACAAGTTGTTTACTGTCACATATACCCCCATCCATTGAACTTGATCCATAGAGGAGGGGAGCTCGCGCAGGAATGCATATTCATCCCTTAACTTCTAAATGTATATGTTAGTACAAAGGCTAGTATTTTAATAGGCATCGACTTATACAATGTTTCTACTATAACTTAACCAATATATGACAAGACATAAGAAGAAGATTTTATAAGCCAAGAAACTATTATAGAAAGCCAATCATGGCGTATGATATTCTCTATCATCACAATCGACGATGAAAGTAGATGTATTGATAGAGAAAAAAACATTTCATAAGGATATTATCTCCCTAGGAATAGACTTATGTATTGTTGCCTATTATAGTTCAACCAATATAGAATACAACATAAGGAAAAGGGAAAAAGATTCTATCAGTATAAAAATTATTCCAAGAAACAAAAAAAAATGTATGAGACTATTTATTAGTTAGTTCTTACCATTACAATGCATTCATAGGTGTATTGATAAAGACAAAATCACTTCCTAATGTATAGGTTGATTTCAAACCCGACATATTAATCACTTAAATTTTAAAAATTCAAAGGGTAAAGTTTCATGTTTTTCATCATATTCAAACACTATATTATATACATGCACTCATATACACAAACATATTCTCTAGGTTATATACATGAACATCCCATCCATGTGAGTTGTTCTAGAGATTGATAAAGTAGTTTTAAAGGTTGTTTACTATCACATATATCTTCATCCATATAGAATGTTCTATAAAGGAAGGGAGGTCAAGAAAGCATGCATATTCATTCCATAACTTATCAACTATTTTGTTAGTACAAGGGTTAGTATCTTTGTAGACATGGACTTGTACATTGTTATCTCTTAAACTTCAACCAATATATTCTACAAAATCAAACATGAACTATGTGAGATAATTTATCATCACAATTGACCATGCAACGAGATGTATTAATAGAGACAAAATCACCTCTTAGTGACTAATAGAGAACGATCTCAAACCCTATATATTAATCACTCAAATATTAAAAAATTCAAAAGGTAAACTTAAATATTTTCCACTATATTCAAACATTGTATTATACACACTAACACTTATATCTCAATCAAAGGAAAGTGATTTTAAAGTTACAACAACTACTAAAACAAACAAACACAAAATTTAATCCAGATTGGATCATTATATAATTTTCCATCTATCTTGGTACTTTTTGGGTGGAAAAATTGGAGGAATTTCCAATTGGCTTGCAGGGTTCAATTTAGTGGTAGGTTCTAGTTTGGGAATTTGGGGTCTGGAACCTTCCCAGACCATTTTGAGGCATAAAATGGAATTTTTAGGGGTCAAAACTTTGTGTGAATATTTCACAAACCCTTGACATTGTTCTACACATTGATACCTTTTCAACGGTGCAAAAACCACCTCAATTGGAAATCGTATGCAAAAGTTATTCCTCCCACAAGTTGACCTACCTTGTTGGACACCATGGTACGATTGGATGCCACATAGGCCCCCATTAATCATACATGTGTGGCTATCCATGTGTGGAATTTCAATAATATTCTAGAAGGTCCAAAATGTTATCACTAATTGAGGGTTGAGGATGCAAAAACAATAACTCTAGATGGCTATCAAGCTATGTTAAATATCGGGACACTAAGAAGAGAGGGGGTTCCATTCTTTAAAAATGTACTCATTCCATACTTGAACATAGCATCTAGGAGTGGGATTTGATATATTAACAGAGGAGGAAGATGATTCTATAGCAACCATTTAGGCCACAGTGTCATAGGAAAGTCCATAGCAAGTGCCACTTTCCTTGTATTTGTATATCATAATTTAAGAAAAGATAATAGAGCATAGAAATTACTTTCTAGATGGGGTTTATCCCATTACAGGTTTCCTAGGATACATATTATGTTCATTTGTGTGGATGGTGTGTACATTTGTTTGTTCTTTCATTTTCATATTTCATTTATTTTCATAAATTTGAGCAATAATATAGTAATAATTAATCTCGAACCAAAGGAAATAAATTGCATAATCTAAGATTTCATAATATTATATTATCTATTGTGATGAACTACTCCAATTAAATATCCATAGCAATTTACAGATCATATTGGTATTAGAGTAGCTTTGTTTTGTGTATTTGTGGAAAGTTGCAATATCTAGGAATTGGCTTAAGAAGGAAGTCATAGAACCTTAGCCATGGTAGATGAGTTTTTCCATAACAATCCTCGAGATGCATTAGAAAAGAGATTTTCAAGGTTGGAAGAGAAAATTTTTGATATCTCTCGCAACATGGCCCTCCTCATGGTGGCTTTAGCAAACAAGTTTAGACCTTTCAAGGAGGTTGGTGGCTCTAACTCAAAAGTTGGATCTGATGAGAAATAGGAAGATACTGAAGACCCAAAAAAGGAGTCAAGAAAAGAGCTCTAGAAAGAGAAAACAAGTTCCAGTGTCAACACTCCTTCACAACCTCTATTCAAAATGGAAGCAAAAGTGGATATCAAACCCTATCAAGGTGAGATAAATTGTGTTAAGTTGAATCATTGGTTGCATCAATTAGAAGTGTATTTTAGTGTCCATAATATAGATGAAGAGAAAAAAAATTCATTTACCCAACTAGAACTAGAGGACCATAAACTAACTTGGTAGAAAAGCCACACGGAGACACTTAGGTTGGAGGGTGATCCACCAATAACTAAGTGGGAGGATTTTTAAACACTCATCAAGTCCCAATTCTACCCTATTGGGTATGTAGAGGACCAATCGATCTATTGGAATCACTTTAAACAAAGGCAATGGAAACTTGTGCAATAGTACACCACTAAATTCAAGAAGATGGTGATCATGTTGATTATCTCCCCAAGAACCCAGATGTAGTCCTCAAGTATCTAGGGGGATCTACATAGTCATTTTTGAAAGCAATGGATGCTCTTAAAACCTAGGACCGTTGATGAGGCATGTGTGCAAGTGTAGTATTTAGAGAGCATAGGCCATAAGAAAGGACAACCAAGTGTTTATAAACAGAAATACCACTAAGATGCTTCCAAGGAGAGAAAGAAGAAGTGGAAAGGAAAACATAAGAAGACAACATCCAATGCACATAAATGCAAGGATCCAAGCAACCACTACAACCATTGCAATATCGATGGTCACACCAAATATAAGTGTTGGAAGATACATCCAAAGAACCATAAAAAGGATACCAAGGAGAGGAACTTGGTAGGTAAGGAATCAGGCAAATAGGTATAGAGAAACTCGTATGTGAATGAGAATATTTTCTACATTTCATTGCACGAGGTGAATTTGAGCATCCTTCATCACAATCAAGAGAAGGAGATGTAAAAACTCTTCCATATCAAGATCTAGGTCAAAAATACCAAGCTATATGCTCTAATCGATTTTGGCTCACACGCCAATCTCATATAAAATGATCTAGTCAGCAAGCTTTGGATGGAGATTCGTGATCATCCAAACCCATATCCATTGGGATGGGTGAATAAGGATGCAAAGATCAAAGTCACTAAACAATGTAAGATCGAGTTTGTTATAAGTGTATATTTTATTGATGAGGTGGAATTATTTGTAGTACACTTTGATGTGTGTGGTGTATTGTTTGGAATCCCTTACATGTATATAAGGCATGCAATAGTCATGCATAGAGAAAACTAGTTCCTCCTAATCAAGGATTGTAAGTGTTACATCATCAATGCACACAAAGACGAGTCAAATATCTCTCTGGTAAGTGCTAACCAAGTCAAAATTTTGATCACTTATAGTAAGAAATAAGTATTGTTTTTATTAAGAGAGACTTGGTCATGGAAGGAATTGATAAGAGTAAAGGAATCCTTGGAGGGATGTATAAAAGAACATAAAAAACAATTGGAGGAGTTTTTGCAAGTGTACAAAGGAGTGTTCCAGGAGCTTAAATGGTTTCCACCTAAGAGGGAGGGAAGTGGAGCATGAGATATAATTATTTCCTAACTCCCCATTACCAAATATTGGGTTTTATAGATAATTTGTTCTAGAAGTAGATGAAGTGAAGAAATAGTTGTAGTAGTTGATGTAGCAGCGAATAATTCAACCAAGCACCACACCTTATGGGTCACCTATAATCATAGTAATCAAGAAGGATGAGACCTAGTGAATGTGTATCTACTATAGAGATTTGAACAAGATCACACTCAAGAACCAATATTCTCTACCCAGGATAGATGATTTTTTATATCAGTTGCAGCATGTCAAGTAATTCACCAAGTTGGATCTCAAATCAAGATACCACTAGGTACATGTTAAAGTACAAGACACTTGGAAGCATGCCTTAAATATAAGGCAAGGTTTGTATGAATGGTTGGTCATTCCTTTTGGTTTATGTAATGCACTAGCTACATTTATGTGATTGATAAATGATGTATTGCATCCTTATTTAGATTCATTTGTAATAGTGTATTTGGATTACATATTGGTTTATAGATATACCTAGAATGAGCACATATCACATCTCATGTAGGTATCAGAGACTCTGAAAAATCATCGATTGTTGGATAACCTCAAGAAATGTGAGTTTTCTCAGCAGTAATTGGTGTATTTGGGATATGTGATCAATTGAGAGGAACTCAAGATACATCCCACAAAGATGGAGGCAATCATGAAGTGGCCAATTCTGATCCGGATTATTTTCGGCACAAAATGAGAGTGGATATATAATAAATAAATGTACAGAGATGTATCATATATCCAACAATATAACAGAAATATATCAGAGATATAAACACAGAGATACAGTAAAACACAATTTCTATCAATGTGTGAAATGTACAGAACTCTAAAAATACAGAGTGAAACACTCACTAGAATGGTGGCATCTTATCTCTGAGAAGAGATGTGACGGCTACTCTCATTCGCAGGAAGATGATTATTACAATGAGGCTCTAAGTCTCTTTTTGACATAAGGAAAATCCATAACCCTAACCCCGGAAGATGAAAATCCAAAAGGTTTGTGGGCCCCGATGGGGGTAGTTGATATCTTAACTTCCCGGGGGCATAAATTTTTCATACGATCTCCGTTTGAGGTGCTCGATACACCACTGGAAAGTTATAACTGATAAGAATGATTTTTTATTGGACCAAGTTCCCTTATCAATCTCTTGGGCCCCAAATCCCCAAAAAACATCATTTAGGGCCTCAAAATGGCACTGGAAGTTTGGAACCCAAAAAACTCTCAAAAAAATGCCAAGATGGAAAACTATTTTTCAAGCGCGTGGAATAGGTGGGTGGCCACTGATATACACTTGGATCAATCCTCCCTCCTTAGGAAGCAATGGTATCCATTGCGTTGAGTGCCCAAGGGAGAGGGAAAAGCGTTTGTTGAATCTACATCTTGATGAGTTGGTTTCCTTGCTGGAGAAGTTGCATTGCTTAGCTTGTTGAAGGTTGTCATGA
>CBVK0102510336.1:0-20359 GCA_900067695.1 Picea abies
TATAGTCGGATACTTGTCTGGATGATAAATCCATATTAACCCTTGTTGACATCAATGACAACATAACACAGTGTCCAACATTCTCCCCCTTTGGAATTGATGGAAACAAAGTAAAAACTCTTTATTTTAACTAAGTTTTACTGTGTATTCTCCCCCTTTGACAATAATGAAAAAATGGACATTTCTATGCTCCCCCTGAGATTATACTCCCCTTGTCCATGTACTATGGTAGCACATAGGATGTGTAGGGGTCAAAATATATTTGGATTTGTTTTGTTTTGAGTCATAGGGTTTTTAAATTTTAGGCTTTGGGTTATATCTCATGTCATAAATCAAATTTTGATTTTTCCAAAAGCATAGTATTGTTTTTAGTCTTGTTTTAGAGCCAATGTGTCATGCTATTATTTATCATCATGAAGGAAATAAGGGTCAGCATGGATCTCAAACCTGGTCTTAAAATCATCATCATCATATGTCTTATCTCAAGGGTCTGTACACAAAATTCCATTATGTCATTTTCCAATCGTTTAAAGGTAAATCGAAGGTCAAATTTACTTGATGCCAACTCACCTAAAAGTTCGCAACGTACCAGGGATAATGGTCCAATTCATGATGGATCCCACACTAGAGATAATACCCTACATTGTCAAGAATGCAATCAACTATAGTTTTAATGATTAAATCGAACAATTCACCTGGGTCTGCAGTCATTCTCAATCTTGTATTTGGTTTAGAGGAAGTAATCCTCATCTTTCTTATCTTCATCCTTTTGAGGTGGGTCTAGATCAATTTCAACGGTGGAAGCATATTGTCTTCCTTTCTTCTTGGTCAGACAATTTCTTGCATAGTGTCCATATTTGTCACATCTGAAGCACTGGATCTCTATTATATCTCTTCTCTGATCATAACTTGAAGTTGATGGATTCTTCTTATCTCTGAATGTTTTTTTTAAGTTTCTTTTAAATCTTCCTCCTTTCTTTGTATGAAGTGAAAGAGAATATTTGTCATCAGGGGAGTCTTCCACTCCTATATTTCTAAATCTAAGTTCTTCTTCGGTACAGTCTGTCCACAGATGATCAAAAGTGGGTAGTTTTTCCCTTCCACTAATACTTTGAAGAAATGGTTCCCAGTGTTTTGGAAGATTGTTGAGAGTGGACAAAAAAATTTCTCTGTCAAATATGGCTTCTCCAATGGAACCTAGTTGATCCCTGATCTCTGACATCTTCATAAAGAAGGTAGCAATTGTATCACCTTTTGTTATCTTAATACTTTGAAGTTGGTCCTTTAAGGTAAGGGCTCTGAGGGTGTTGTCACTCTCAAACATATTCTTCAATTCTTCATACATTTCACAAGTTGTCTTCAGGTTGGAAATACAAGGTAAAATATGATCTCTTACTGAGCAGATGATTATTTTCCTTGCCTTGACGTCATCTTCCTTTCTTATTTCCTTTTCTTCATCAGTATTTGTCTCTAGTAAAGTATTTTGTATCACACTCAAAAGGTCATCCTCTTCAAGGGTGATTTGAACTCTTTACTTCTAGGAGTTGAATTTGCTTGATCCATCAATCCTATCTTCCACCAAGGTTTTGTTCTTCATATTTTCAGATTTCTTCACAAACCCTAGTCAACTAGGCTAGAAAACCTAATGGCTAGGCTAGAGTAGCAACCTTAGGTTTTGTTGGGCTTATGACTGCCAAAAATAATCCTGAATAATCTTACTTGAATACTGGTGAGATGAAACGCTTCTTCAATGAGCTGCAGGAACTCTAAAACCAAAATTTTGCAGAAAATTGCCAAACCCTAGAAACCCTAGGGTCAAAAATTCAAAATGCTCGGAATTTCACTCTAAGAGTCTTTGGAGGTGCGATGGAGAAGGAAATACTCTCCTATGCCAAAATTATCCTCAAATTCCAAGTATTATATGTTGAAACACCTAAGAGAAGGAGGTTCATATGGAATTGCAGCAAACCCTAGAAGTCGTATAGAACTGCAGAAGAGAGGGGCGACTAGCTTTAAATGCTTGTGCAGGGGTTCTTCAAGACCTATGCTCTAATACCATGTTGATTTTTCATTAATATAGGCTCAATCATGAAGTTCATTCCAATTTTATCATTTTACTTGAACCATAGACAATTGCAGTTTCACCATTAACAATTTGTTGCAACAACCAAGATCATAAGAAGAAATACCATGCACAAGTACACAAGAAGTATCTTGGGAAAACCTTCTCAACAAGGAAAGAAAACCCAGCCAATCCTTTTCTATATTCTTCAAGAGAAATACCTCCCACACCATAAAACTAGCACACAAAAGGGTGCTCACAAACCCTAGAAGACTAGCGCCCAAGAGAGGTGCACACTTCAGCCCAAGAACAAGTACTTGCTGAAATTTCCAAACTCACACTTGTGTTATGATTCCTCAATGGGGAATTTACCTTTATTTATATTAGACTGGACACATCAAAAGTAGTGTCTATTGGCACAACATGGCCGACCTCAATAACTCATAATATAATTAATAATTACCATATTAATTATCTTTTACATTAATTATCTTTCACTTTATGGTGGGGCCGACATGTACCCTTTACATCACAAATAGGGTTACAGGTTGTTGGGTATATGTTATATTCTTTGCATGTGTGTGTGGGGGCGCATCAAGTTCGACAACTGCATCTGAGGATCCCTCTAGTAGTGGGATTTGTGTCGTGTGCGTCAGACGCTTCCTAGGGGGGTCCCAGGGGGGGGCAGGTATGGCCGCTCTGGTTATGTGCAGCATTGGGAACTAGGCGATATTTCGAGGATGACAGGGTTTGGGGTAGCGCCTGGAAGAAAAAAAATTGGGTGGTTTTTTCTATTTTTAGAGGATTTTGCTATTTTTAGCGGTTTTCTAAACTAATCCAAGATTAAGGGATTAGGGTTTTGGTTTATACAGAATACCTAAAATCATTGTATATATTGTCTGGTGAATGGTCAAATTTGAGATAATGAAAATAAGAAAGGTTTTCCCCGGTTGAGGGTTTTCGGTATAAATCTCTGTGTACTATGTGTATGAGCCATTGATTAATTTATGATTTTCTTAAGAATATATATGCATTTCTTTACTTCACAGGTTTAAAACTTACATGTGGTATCAGAGCTCGTTTTTGGCTTAAGAGGGATGCCTTTGTTGTTGAGGGTTTGGCTCGGTCTTGATAGATCAAGTTTATCTTGGGTCTGTGATAAACGTAGGTTTAGTGGGAGCTTTTGCAGCGAAGATTCGAGTGTAGAAAGAGGAATGGTGAGCTCTTCTAGAACCGGGATAGAGAAGTTCAAGGGTAAAAAATTTGAGCTATGGAAGCTCAAGATGGAGGACCTTCTTATAGACAAAGAACAATGGATCGATGTGGATCTTGGTACACAGCCTACTAGTATGCAACCTACTAGCACACAGTCAACTAGTACAAAACCTACTAGTACACAAACTACTAGTACACCACCTACTGGTATGTCAAAGTAAGATTGGGAGAAGTTGGACAGAAGAGAAAGGAGTACTATTCGACTCTGTCTGGAAGATTCGATGTTGTTGAATGTCTCGGGAGAATCTACAGCCAAGGAAATATGGGATAAGTTAGGGAATTTGTATCAATCAAAGTCCTTGGTAAACAATTTGTTTCTTCGAAAGAAGCTATATCATCTCAGGATGGAAGATGGAGATTCTGTGACAGAACATCTAAATGCATTTAATACTTTGGTAAGTCAACTTGTCTATGTTAATATTACAATTGCAGAAGAAGATAAGTGTATTACTTTGCTATGCTCTTTTCCAGACTCTTGGGATAATCTGGTTGTAGCAATTGGTAGTACCACTCAATCTACATTGAAGTATGAGGATGTAGTTGCATCCTTGTTATCTGAAGAGATGAGGTGGAAAAACATGGATGGTCATAGAAAAAATGCTTTATTTTTAAGAGGGAGTACCTAAGACAAGAATCCTGGTAAGTCTTCGGGGGGGAGACCTAAATCTACAGGTATATCTAAGTCTCCAGGAAAATATTTGAGAAAATGTTGGAAGTGTGGTAAAACAGGACATTATAAGAAAGATTGCAAGTCTAAGAAGGTTGATAAACCAAAGGGATCTGATAGTACCTCTTCCCCAGAGGCGAAAACCTCCATTGAAGAAGGAGGTGATGTTTAACTAGCATCTACAGGTACACATGCAGACCGTGATGTATGGTTGATCGACTCAGGTGCGTCATACCATATGACTCCTCATAGGGAGTGGTTCTCTGAATATGAAAAATACGATGGTCATGATGTATTCCTAGGAGATGACTCGACAGCCAAAATCTTGGGACGTGGAAGGGTTAAGTTGCTGCTAAAATATGGAAGGATTAGAACTCTCCCTGGGCTTCCGCACATTCCAAAACTAGTCAAGAGCCTAATATATGTAAGGAAGTTGGATGATGCAGGAGTGGACACTGTATTTGTAAAGGGCACTTTCAAGATAGTACGAGGAGAAATAGTGTTGATGAGGGGAGTTCAGTGTGGAACTCTGTAAAATTTGTTGGGAAGCACTTATACTAATGGAAGTAATAATTATGTTTTCCTTGAGTAGACAAATAAAGAAGACAAGACCAATACCATCCCTGAAAAGAAGACCATGTTGTGGCATCAAAGAATGGGGCATATTGGAGAAAAGGGCCTTCGAACACTACACGGTAAAGGCATGGTTGAAGGTATGTCTAATTGCACTCTGGATTTTGATTTCTGTGAACATTGCATATATGGTAAACAGAATCAAGTAAGATTCCCATATGGTGCTACAAGAGAAAAGGGGATCTTAGAATTGATACACAGTGATGTGTTTGGACCTATGCTTGTTCCATCACTAGGTAAGTCTCTGTATTATGTTTCATTCATAGATGATTTCTCAAGGTACACATGGATTTATTTTCTTAGAAAGAAATATGAGGTATTTGATAACTTTAAAGAGTTTAAGGCTCTGGTAGAAAATCGGACAAAGATGAAAATAAAGATATTGAGAACAGATAATGATGGAGAATTCTGCGGAAATGAATTTGAAGAATTTTGTAAGAAGTGTGGTATAGAAAGGCAGAAGACTACTCCATACACTCCTCAGCAGAATGGAGTTACAGAAAGGATGAACAAGACATTGATGGAAAAAGAAAGGAGCATTCTCAGCGGTGTCGGGTTAGGACAGGAATTTTGGGCAGAGGCAGTGGGTACAACATGTTACCTAGTCAATCGATCACCTTCATCAGCATTGGATGACAAAATTTCACACGAGGTATGGACTGAAAAGAAACCATCTCTTCAACATCTTAGAGTATTTGGTTGTTATGCTTATGTACATGTTACAAAGGAAAATAGGAGTAAGATGGATAAAAAAATCTGAAAAGTGTATCTTTATTGGTTATAAAGATGGTGTGAAAGGTTATAAGCCTTGGAACCCAGAAACTAAGAAGACTGTTCATAGTTGGGATATTGTTTTTAGAGAGGTAAAAGATGTGTCCAAACAAGAATTCCTACCAAGGAAAGAGGAACCTGAGAAAATAGAGCTAGAGTTGGATGATGCAAAATCAGAATCATCTGAAGAAGATGAAGCTGAAGAAGAAGAAGAACCTCATACCCTAGTATTGAAGAGATTAGTGAGAGAAAGAAGGCAACCAAAAAAGTATATTCCACTTGATTTTTGTTCCAATTTTGCTTTATCTATTACTGATGATGATCCCAGAACTGTCAGGGAAGCAGTGAACTCAAAGGATAAAAAAATCTGCAAGAAGTCCATGGTTGAAGAAATGGATTCCTTGGATAAGAATGAGGCATGGGATATAGTTGAGTTTCCAGCTGGAAGAAATTTTTTTAGTAGCAAATGGTTGTTTAAGAAGAAGTTTAATGCAGAAGGAAAAGTGGAGAAATACAAAGATCGGTTAGTAGCAAAAGGTTATTCCCAGGTAGAGGGAATTGACTTTGGTGAGATTTTTTTTCTCCTAATGCTAAGTTAACTTCTATTAGATTTATTTTATCTATTGTTGCTTCTTTTGATCTTGAAGTGGAACAGATGGATGTGAAGAAAACATTCCTACATGGGGATCTGGAAGAAGAAATCTACATGAAGCAGCCAGAAGGATTTGTAGTAAAGGGAAAGAAAGAGTTGGTATGTAAGCTAAATAAGTCACTATATGGTCTGAAGCAATCACCTAGGATGTGGTACCAAAATTTTGACACATACATCCTTGGATTTGGATTTGTGAGAAGCAGGGATGATCACTGTGTATATTCCAAGCAGGTTAGTAATCACTTCATCTATGTAGTGTTGTATGTTGATGACATGTTGTTGGTAGGAAATAACATGGATGTTATCAAGGAGGTGAAATCGTAGCTATCCTCCAAATTTGACATGAAGGATCTCGGTGCTGCTAACTTCATTCTGGGAATGGAAATTAAAAGAGATCGTGCAAACAGGAAACTCTGGTTGAATCAGAGAAAATATGTTGAGATGATATTGCAAAGGTTTAATATGCATGGAATTAAACCAGTCAAGGTTCCTATTCCTATAGGTGTAAATTTATCTGCAAATCAGTGTCCCAAGACATAGGAAGAAGAAGAGGACATGTCTCATGTTCCATATGCTAGTTCAGTTGGCAGTTTGATGTATGCAATGGTTTGTACTAGACCGGACATTGCACATGCAGTCAAAGTTTTGAGTAGGTATATGTCAAAAGTGGGGAAGGAGCATTGGACAGTAGTAAACAAGGTCTTCAGTTATTTGTGTGGCACTACCAATTATGCATTGTGCTACTAAGGAAGACCAGGATTGGACAGAGTGGTGGACATACATGGCTTTGTTGATGCAGACTGGGTTGGAGATCTGGATCACAGAAGATCTACAAGTGGGTATGTGTTTAACATATTTGGAGTAGAAATCAGTTGGATGGGAAAAATACAAGCTGCAGTGGCACTCTCAACTATAGAAGTTAAATACATGGCAGCCACTCATGAAAGAAAGGAAGAAGTATGGTTACATAGAATGTGTTCAGGTATTGGTTTGGTACAACAAGCAGTGAGATTAGATTGTGACAGTCAGAGTGCAATATTCCTGGCAAAGAACCCAACTTATCATTCGAATACAAAGCATATTGATGTTCAGTATCTCTTTGTGAGAGACATGGTTGAGGAAAAGAAGGTGTCGTTGGAAAAGGTTGACACTTTGAAGAATGTTGTAGATTTATTGACAAAGTCTGTGAGCACAGAAATGTTCTCCTGATGTAGAGTAACAATGGGAATTGTTGCCCTAGATTGTTGACTATATAACCCTGTTGACCCTTGGATGCAAATAAAACAACAAGTGGGAGAATGTTGGGTATATATTATATTCTTTGCATGTGTGTGTGCGAGCGCGTCAAGTTCGAAAACTGTGTTTAACGATCCCTCTAGTAGTGATGTATGTGTCATGTGCGCCAGGCACTTCCAAGGGGGGTCCCAGGAGGAGCCAGGTATGCCCCCCCCTGGTTACGTGTAGCGTTCGGCATCGGGCGATAGATCAGGGCCGACAGGGTTTGGGGCAGTGCCCTGAAATTATTTTTTGGGGGCAATTTTTGCTATTTTTAGCGGATTTTGCTATTTTTAGCAGTTTTCTAAATTAATCCCAGATTAAGGAATTAGGGTTTTGGTATCTACGAAATACCTAAAAATATTGTATATATTGTATGGTGAATGGTCAAATTCGAGATAATGAAAATAAGAAAGGTTTTCCCTGGTTGAGGGTTTCCGATATAAATCTTTGTGTAGTATGTGTATGAGCCATTGATTAATTTTTGTTTTTCTTAAGAATATATATGCATTGCTTTACTTCATAGGTTTAAAACTTACACAGGTAAGTATGACTCTTGGAAAATATAGCAAGGGATCTCATACACCCACTAGTGCTTAGCCACTAGGGGCACATCCATCTGTGTTCATCCACACGGACGTCCACATCTATGTCTCACTACATCTCACAGGAGAATCACACTCACTAGTTCTTAGCCACTAGGATCATGTTCACCTATGCTCATCCATAGGCACGTCCTACTCAGCAGATCTATTTCTCACTGTGTCTCATAGGAGAATCATCTAGACTATCACATCATCTCAACTCTCTGCACAGAGGAGACCAGTACAACGTTTCATCTCCATCTCAGAGAGAACGAAACACCCAACTCATGGGATTCCTCACCCCACATAGGGGCACACAATGTTCCATATCCATCTTAGAGAGGAACCACACACCCATATCATGGGAACACCCAAATCATGGGCTTCCTCACCCCACACAAGGGAACACAAAATTCATTCTTTGTCTCAAAGAGGGACAACACACCCATCTCATGGGCACACCCAACTCATGAGCTCTCTCTCAGGATGACTCACTTAGTCTGTGTCCTGGAGGATGTCTCACACAGATGTAATCATCAACAATACGATGGTACATTTGTATAATATGGCTCAAGGGATTAATATGGCACAAATGTTGAACTATGAAAGAAAGCCAAGAGACTTTAATCAAACTTGACATCTCTCATAATAATAATTTCATTGGAATGAGGTTGAAGAATTCTATAACCTTTTACATATGTAAAATATCCAACAAAAACCCACTTCACACTCTTAGGTTGTAATGCTTTCCTTTTATCATCAATATTGTGAGCCCATGATTCACTATCAAACACATGAAAGTGTCTTACATTTGGTTAAATGTTACTCCATGATTCTTTTAGTGTTATATCTTTTAAATCCTTTGTGTAAGTGTGATTAACTGTAACTTATGAAAATAATGGCTTATGTGCAAAAATGAGGACTTAATCCATTACATTGGATCATACAATTTGTCATTTATTTTGATGTGTGATTCATTCTCTCATCAACAACATTTTTTTTAGTGTGTATGGAACAATATGTTGCATCTAAATGTCCTATGCAATGAATTATGTTGCATCTAAATGTCCTATGTCAAACTGTATATGGAGTCAGATTTTTATGGCGGAATGTGTATTTCTCTTAAAGACCTTTCCAACGGGCTATTACGCGCCTAAAACGGAGGTCGTATGCAAAAGTTACGGCCCTAGGAAGTTGAGGTACCAAACTACACTAACTTACGTATAGGGCCCACATGAATTTTGGCGTTTCACCTTCTAGGGTTAGGTTTTTGGATGTCTAGGGTTTTTTCATTCATGAGTAATATAAAAATTCCTATGGATCCTCTTTGTAATCCATTGTGCTCAAACAGATGTGCGTAGCAGCCACATCTCTTCTCAGAGATAGATACCACCATTCAAGCAAGTTTCAGTTCTGCGGTTTTACAGTTTCAACCTATTTCATTATTTAATAGAAGGTATTGTTCATTGGATATTTGTGTTATTCTTCATATCTTTGTGTTTATTGTATTCAATCTATTAAATAATTCATTCCGCTCCTAAACCTGGATCAATGGTATCAGAGCAGTCTGCTCTTCATTTATTTTTCTTCGTGCATGTCCCAAACAAGATCTAGGTACAAGAAGTTGGGACTCGAACCAATCAAGCCATTACCAGATCAACCACGTCGAGCCTGACAAAAACCCATGGAAGATGAAAAGAAATATTATGGAGTAGGGGATCTTATTAAAATGTTGCTAGAGGAATCCCTCGTGCAACAAAGGAATGCAATGATGGACAACTTCATGCAGATCCTTCGACAACTGCCCACAGGAGAAGCATCTTCATCAAGAGGCCATCCAACCCCCTTCAAGGTACAAGTAAATTTTGATATTCCATTATTTGAAGCACTGGTAGATGCGGATGTTGTAGATAAATGGTTGAATCTACTCAAAGGATATTTTTTAGTCCACAATTTTTTCGATAGGGAAAAGATCACTTTTTCACTCTGCAAGGTCGTTCCCCATGTTAAATACTAGTGGGATACTTACTTTGAGCAAAGGGTCGTATAGGAATCTACAATATTTGTGGTGGCCCCTACATGGGATTCCTTCTAGGACGTCATTAAAGAACAGTACTACCCAGTTGGAAGCTACGAGGACCAGTACACCAGATGGACCACCCTACGTCAAGAAAGGGACCAAACAGTACCAAATTTCACCAATATTTTCCATACCCTATGCACCAAATTGGGTATCAAAGACTATGAGCGTAATCTAGTGCTCAAATACCGTTTTTGTTTGCATAGATACATTGAGAAGGAAATGGAGTTCCTGGACATCGCCTTTTTGGGCACGGCTTATAGATACGTTGTCAAGATCGAGCATAAATTTAAGCAAAAATGGTGAAAGTTTGGATCTGCAAACCCCTCACAGTCGAAGCGCGGAAAAGGAAGCCCCAACCCACACAGCAAGGGACCTTATCGAGATTTACACCCTCAGGAAAACCACTCCAAGCCGCAACACAAGAAGGGTCTAGAAAATGGTGTGAGTACCATAAAATTCCTTGGCACAACACCGAAGAATGTCGCTCCAAGCAGTCCCTCGTGGTTGAGCTAAAGGCTTATGAGTCAGAGGTCGATTATGATTTCAAGTCAAATCATGAAGGAGGGAAGTGGATTATCGATGTTGAACCCAATGCCACTATCTCTACCACCAAAGTCCGACCGAGCGAACCAGAAGAACCAGAGGAAGGGGAATGCCTCTTTCATTCGCAGATGTGGGTCAAGGGGGCTCTGATTCATTTCATTGTCGACAGCGGTAGTCAGAAGAACCTGATTTCAGCAGAGGTCGTTAAGTAGTTGGACCCGCCAACGACACCACACCCGCATCCCTACACCATCGACTGGCTTCGCCAAGGAAGAGATCTTTGTGTCAGCCAACAGTGTCGTCTGCACTATGGCATCAAGCCTTTCAAAAATGAGGTACTGTGTGATATTTCTCCCCTTGAAGTTTGTGATGTTCTTTTAGGACAACCATATTTGTGGAAGTGTCATGTTGTGTATGAGTCTAGAACCTGTAGTGTTATTATTACTTTGGGTAGACAATTGTACAAGATCGCAAAGGTAGCATCGCCTACTGTTATTTCTTTAATCTTTGCTAAGAAATGTAGTAAGGTCATTTCACGGACCGGGAAGTTCGTCTTCTTTGTGATCCGTGCTCACAGTAAGAAGAAGGTTATCACCACATTTGTGTCCTCTATACAATGCCTCTCTTCATAGCAGAAGCAAGTGGAAGGGATCATGGAAGAATACAGAAACATCTTCTCCTCACCTACAGGGGTACCAAAACATTGCCAAGTCGAGCATCCAATTGATCTGACCCCTTACGCACCTCTACATAATGGACCAATCTATCGACGCTCACTGATGGAGAATGAAAAAATCAGGCATCAAATCCGACAGCGTCTTCAAAAGGGGCACATCATACCCAGCTCCTCCCCTTGCAGAATCCTGATTGTACTAGTGCAGAAGAACGATGGGACTTGGTGACTCTGCATTGATTATAGAGCCTTAAAAAAAATCACAGTCACGAACCACTACCCCATTCCCAGGATTGATGACCTTCTTAACCAACTCAAGGGGGAAAATTTCTTCAGCAATATTGACCTAAAGTATGGCTACCACCAGGTTCCCATCGAACCAACTGATGTATGGAAGACAACCTTCAAGTCTAAGGAAGGTCTCTACAAATGGCTAGTCAAGCCCCTTTGGCTTAAAAAATGCACCAACCACTTTCATGAGGTTGATGGATGGTGTATTGAGACCCTTCACCAAATCCTTTGTGGTGGTATATTTGGATGGCATCCTCATCTTCAGCAAAACATGGGAAGAGCACATGCAGCATATTCAGCAGGTTTTGAGCAATCTACGACAACACAAGTTGTATGCCAACTTGGAAAAATGATCTTTTGGCATAAATAGGGTCCAGTACTTGGGATACATTGTTAATGAGCATGGGGTACATGTTGATCCAGCTAAAATACAATTCATCCATGATTGGCCAACCCCGACCACACTTATCGACCTTCAGAGATTTCTAGGGCTAGCCAACTTATACCGATGGTTCGTGTTGGGATTCTCCCATATTGCATGGGTCATCAACCAAGTGACCAAGGGTGGTGGTAGGGCCAAGTTCATGTGGGGGAATGAGCAGCAATGAGCATTCAATGATATGAATCATCGCTTGTGCACAGTTCCGGTACTCACTTTGCCTGATCTACAACAACCATTTGAGATTGAGACTAATGCATCTGACTATGTTGTGGGCGCAGTTCTCACTCAGCATGGGCATCCAGTGGCATACCATAGTGAGACACTCTCCGATATTGTCTGGAAATACCCCACCTATGACAAGGAAATGTATTCCATTCTACAATCATGTCGTCAATGGAAACATTAAATTCTTGGTAAAGAGACTATAATACACATTGATCACAAGCCTTTGCAATTCATACAGACACAGGGAAAATTGAAGAAGAACCGCCATAAGAAATGGTCCATCTACCTGTAGCAGTTTCATCTCAACATCAAGTATAAGAAAAGTATCTCCAATCGTGTCGTTGACTACCTCAGTCGGCCCCCTGTGGATGTACTCACCATTGTGCTCCATTCCTGTGGACATGAAGTTTTGGAGTGGCCCCAACTTTATCGGAAAGATCCAAACTTCGCCACCACATATCAGCTCTTGGGTACAGGTGCAACTGACACTTATTTTCACATTCAGGACAGAATCTTATGCCACCTGGGCCATCTCTTTGTTCCTACAAGCTAGTGTGCAAATCTAATTTAGGAATCCCACTACAGCCAGGTGGCAGGATATTTTGGCGTAGATAAAATTGTGGTCGTTCTTCAGAAAAAATTTTATTGGCCAAAACTTAGACAGGACGTCAGCAAGTATATCAGATCTTGCACCACCTGTGTCATTCTCAAGCCAACCATCAAGAAGCAAGGCTTATATACCCATCTTTTGATTCCCGAGAAGCCTTGGGAATCCATCTCAGTGGATTACATGTCTAGTTTGTCATCCGCCAAGCAAGGAAATGACTGCGTGTTTGTGGTCGTTGATCAGTTTTTGAAGATGGTCATCCTCATAGCCTGTAAGAATAATGTCACAGCGACAGTTACTGCCAAGCTCTTCTTATAATGAGTGTGGTTCCACCTTGGGATACCACATACCATCATCTTCGACCGTGACAGTAGGTTCCTCGGTACCTTTTGGTTGAGTCTCTGGTCTCTATTGGACACCAAGCTCACAAAATCCACTGCTTTCCACCCCCAAACCGATGGCCAAACAGAGGTACTCAATCAGATGATTGTGCACATCCTGCACATGTACAATTATAATCATCCACATACATGGGACGAGATTATCCCCTATGTCCAACATAGTTACAACATGGCTCTTCATAGTTCCACTGGCCATAGCCCATTTTTCAGGTGGGTCTGGGATTCCAACCCTTGGGACCCATTAGTGTTGCACTCCCTCTTTCCACCGCACAGATCGAATCTTCCCCTGATCAGTCTACAATTGACAAAACCATCGTATTCATTCAGTGGATTCAGCACATCCGCCAATAGGTCCAGGAGATTTTGCATAAATCCAATGCTAAGTACAATCAACACCATGATCAACATATGGTACCACACCAGTTTCAGGTTGGCGATAAAGTATAGTTACATATGCAGAAGGATCATCTCATCGAGCCCCATCGGAAGCTTCTCCCACTTCGTTATGGGCCTTACATTATCACCAAGGTTGTGGGTAGCAATTATTTTGAGCTCAACACTCCACCCTTCCTTGGTATGCATCCAGTATTCAATGTGGACCTCCTTCGACCATATTTTCCACCATTATTGGACACTTCTGAGATCATGGAACAACTAACACCAACAGAACTCAACCCTAACTACATGGAACAAGCATCCACTGATCAGATCATGGACACACAGGTCAAGGGCACTCGCTAGCAGTGGATCCAGCTTTATCGAGTTGTCAAGGTCGGGAAAATCCTACACCAAGGCAAATGGCTCACCCAGGGTCAAATCCAGCAAAATTTTCCTCACCTGATGGGGGAACTCAACTCAATGGAGACCATTTCTTCCTAAGGGGGTAGGATTGATCCAGGTGGATATTGGCGGCCACCCAACTATTCCAACTGGCTCCTTGTGTTTGTTTTTTGTTCATCACGTTCTTTTGTATTGCTTTGTAATTGTAGGTTCTACAATTATGGGGTTGTCTGAATCCCCACACATCCTCCAGGTGGATATGGGTGGCCTCTCGCCTAATCCAATTGGCTTATTTTGTATGTTTTCATGTCAACACATCTTGTTGTACTTCTGGGGCCGTTTTGGGGCCCTAAACATTGTTTTTTTGGCTCTCCACAATCAAACTATAGGCAAAGTCTGAGTTTGAGGGTGGAATATGTAATTCTCTGAAATACCTTTCCAACAGGTTATTACGCACCTAAAACAAAGGTCGTATGAAAAATTTACGGCCCTAGGAAGTTGAGGTACCAAATTACACCAACTTACCTATAAGGCCCACGTGACTTTTGGCGTTTCACCTTCTAGGGTTAGGTTTTTGAATTTCTAGGGTTTTGGCATTCATGAGTAATATCAAAAGGCCTATGGAGCTTCATTTTAATCCATTATGCTCAAACGGACGCACGTAGAAGCCACATATCTTCTCAGAGATATCTACCACCATTAGAGCAAGTTTCAGTTTTTCAGTTTTATAGTCTTATCCTATTTCATTATTTAATAGAAGATATTATTCACTGGATATTTGTGTTATTCTTCATATCTCTATGTTTATTGTATTTATCCTATTAATCAGTTCATTCCACTCCTAAATCCGGATCATCGGTTCTCTTTAATGTATCAAGGGAGGTATATTTTGTTCCTAAGGTAATGCAATGAAGTCCCTTACTTCGTAGTAATCCTTTGTATAGGATTTCCATGAGAAGTATTTTGAACCGATAAGTAGGATCTCACTTAGACTCACTAGATTACAATATGTAGGTAATATGGCTTCAAAATTAGAAACTAACTTCTTACATGGAAAGAGCTCGAAAAAAAAGGCAATTTTAAAAAAAAGGCACTAAAAATGGACTTTATATGTCAAAGTTGTGCCCTTTTTAGGAAAGGCATAAAAAGTAACCAAGGTGTTGTGTGGCAAGTGGATATTGGCTCCCCTAGTGATGTGTGCACAATGAGATAGCTAAGTAATAATAGAGAAAAAAAAAGTGTCTTCTATATCTAACTTTTTCCTACAAGCTCACTTTTACAAATAAGTTACTTTTACAATGTAAGTAACCCACTTTTATAAAATAAGTGAGAATCACTTTTACAATGAAGTTACTTTTTAATTTAAGTAAGGACAACAACAAAGACACATTCAATAAGCAATCATTTTGTATTTTCTATACTCTTCAAGGTACAAGTTAATTTTTTTGTTCCTTTATTTGAATGTTGAATAGACAAAGATTCTTTGGAGAAATGGTTATGTTATCCCCATTTTGTGATATAACTAAGGAGATTATTTCTCGAGGACCTTAGGTTGCATATATGGAGTGTCGAGAGACCACATGACTAGCAATGTCCACTTGTGCATACAAAATCCCGCTCTATCACCACATTCTAATCTATTTTCAATGCATCCACCACACCAACTAGCTTATGGAAGGCAGATGGGTCTTGCTCCATGCGGTACAAGTCATGTATTGCGGCAGGTAATCACCCTAATATTTGAGGCATTTAAAAAATGTGTATTTAAGTTTATTTTGATTATAGAATGCCTCCTTGGACATTATTCTTTTGACCTTGTTTCACCTTGGTGAGTGTCATAGATTTCCTATTAAGTGGCCAAACCTTTGGGGAAGGTTTGTGACTGGGGATCCCTTAAGGGATTATCGTACCATTCTCGACTATACTTACCACTTTCCACTCATTACACACCCATCATATTGTCTTCTTATAGGACCTTTGACTTTAGTGACCCAAGAAGGGCATGTACCCCATTTCATGGCAAGAAGGGATTGAAGGGCCAAGGGGATGGTTGTTGGAAAAATATAAAATCCAATCATTAACCTTATATATGTTCTCCCATGGATCCCAAGGACAATGGAATGTCCCTCATAAGAAACTGATGGGACCCATGAAAAATAATTAATACAAAATCCCAACCAAGGTGGAGCATGTGTGGGCATTGTTTTTAATGCTTAGCTAGAAGCCCCACACATGTTTCATCTTGGAGAAGCATGATGTGACTAGGGTAGAGTCAAGGTGGGCACATTTTTTCATGCTTATGTAGAAGCCCCACCTTGGATTCAACTTGGAAACATCCTAAAATAATAAAAGGAAATAAATGGGCTTGGAAAAAGGTTGCATTGAAAACGATGGTGCAGCACACCCCCTACAAAGGCACCCATAAATGAGACAATATGAGCCCGTGTATGTCATGAAACTCATTTACCTATGAAGTCTAAATCCCTTTCCACCTCATCATCCACTACATGACCTTGAAAATCCATCCTTGGAAGCATCCCCTACTTGAGGGTTTTGGTCTACCCAATAGTACTTTTATGACACCCCTCCCATACCTAAACTTGGTCAATTGTATAGGGTCTTGGAGCATTTGTTTAATTTGATGAGGTAGTTTTGATGCACATTCTTAGGTGCCTTGTTTATTATATGTGGTTTACACTTATCATGGTATCTTTGACTTGAGATATTTGGAGGGCGTACCCTTTTGTTTTGTCGGACCTTGCATGGTGGCCAGTTTTGGGAGAATAAGCCTAGCTTGGGCTTCCATGGGGAAACAATCCCACATTTTGGATGTTGTAAGCCCACACACCAGATCACATGCCTTTGGAGGCTTACATGGCATCATGGAGGATCTTTCCTAGCCCCTATTACCCAAACGACTTGCCTAGGAGAGGCAAAACGTCACTTTTTTAGGCTTAACGTCATGCTTGAGGGGGTCTGGTGGTGATGGAGTTATTGCACATTGACACTTGGTGTGATTTGACCAGAGGAGACATGGATTGACTCTAGCACATGAAGAAGAGGCTCAAGGATCCCCAACAACCTCTTTCTTCTTCGCCGACGAATTGGAAAAGTGTCAAAACAACCCCTAAAGGGGTGATGTCATCTTACTTTTAGGGTTTCTAATGTGTTAAAGTGAAAATTAAATATTATTATTTGGTTCAAGGGGTAAGATAAGGTTTTTTGACCCCTTTTCTTATGTTTTACCCTTGCTAAGTGGACAAATTATGTTTTAAGCTTTTGTATAAATAGAGATCATGTGAATCTCATTTCATAACATAACTCTCTGATTTTGGAGAAGTACTTGGCTGAAATTTTCACTACCCTTGGGGATTTTCTCTCTCTTTTTGCATTTTTTCATGGTATAATTTGTTATTGGTGGGAGGAAGTGGCACCCTACCTCCTATGGACAATTTATCTTGCATATTGGTGGATAATTCTTGGTAAAGTAGAAGTTTATTTTATTGATTCTTGCTCTAGTTTAAGTGTTTCATCTTGTTATTGTCTCTTTTTCTTAGTTGCAAGGTTAACTATTTGAATTTCTTGGGGATTATAAGTGCATACAAGCCCACTAAGCTCATCAATTTTTGTCTTGGAAATAATTTGTTACTTAAGGAAGTGCTAGGAGAAGTAAAAGGGCTTACACCTTTCTAGCACATTCCTAGTTATCTTTACTTGCCTTGGTGAGTAAGAGGGCTTACACCCCCAAGGAAGTAGTATATTTAACTCACTCTTTGACTCCATAACCCAATATTCAAGGCACTAATCATTTACTTTTTTGCATTGGAGAAATAAAATAGTGCATTGGGAAACGTGAATTTTTGTCATTTCAACTTTCTGCAATTTGGGTTTTGTTCCTTGTGCCTAGAGCACCTCTTAGCCACTAGGTCATCCCCTATAAAGTGGTATTTCTTGATGATGTTATAAAATTTCATATTCATCCATTAGGGTTGTAGAAACCCTAACCTTCTTTCACTCATAACTTGCTTTTCAATTGTCAAAATTAGCTAATATTTTGCCACTTTTATCTACTTGGTCTAGCAAAACTTTTGGGTGGATTCTTTGTGGGTTTTGGTTGTTGAATTTACTGCTGTAACAACAAGATTTCTACAGCCATAAGGTTGAAAAATATTTCTGCAAACACCTTTTATTTTGGCCCTCTTTCATCGCTAAATTCTAATGCTATCTTACTTGGGTCGATCTAGTTGTTTATAGTTTATCTCTTGCTCTTTCAACTAGACTTTTAGCAACTTATTTTGCAGCATTAATTATATTTTTTATTGCTGATATATACTATTACTAATTGATGAAATTAGGAAAGAAATCTTAACTTTCTTTTCCATCATATACTTGGGCTTGTATCGTTGTTTTCCTTGTGTCTCGGTCAGGTACAATCAACATTTGCAAGGTCTACTACTTCTTAGAAACTGTTGGCTACCATCAAGACCTTACTCAAGCCCTTCTTCACACATAGAAACATGACCTATAGGGGAATTAATTCATACATCACATTTTCCATCTCATTCCCCCCTAGGTTCACTAGGATTCCCCCTTTGAGATGACCACCTCACCTCTAAAGTGATGGGAACAACTGCCTAAGGTGATAGTGGGTAGGTTCTCTCTTAGTTTTTTCCATTTGGTGGTTGGGCCGGGATTTTCCCAACCTACAACTTGTGTGATAACAGGTTAAATATGTTAGATGGTTATTACTATATTCAAAAAAAAAAATTGAAAATGAAAATATCACCTTTGCACTCCTTAAGTCCCTTCCCCATGTCAAAGATTGGTGGGATATGTACCTAGGAGAGACTTGTCAAAAATGAGTTTACAACATTTAGGATAAAACTCACTTTGGTATATTTTCTTGATTCCCTCAAGGAGGAACTCTACCATGTTGGAAACTATGATGAATAGTAGATGGAAAAATTTGAGATAAGAGAAGGACCAAAGGGTGTTGTAGTACACAAATATATTCCATACTTTGTGCTTAAATCTAGATATTAGACACTCTAAGTGGCACTTAGTTCTAAAGTATCACAATGGTCTACATAGGTACATCCAAAGAAATATAGATTTATTGGACATCTCCTCACTAGGAGTCGCTTATTAGTATGTTATCAAAATCTAGCAAAAAAATAAGCATAAGATTAAGTGGGAGTTTGGGTCTACAAATCCTCCACAACAGAAGCATGGTAAAGGTGGCCCTAGCACATAGAATAAAAGACAGAGCAAGGATGTCTAGTTTTTTTAATTGGGACAACTACGCCAAGTCGTAAGCGAGGAAGGGAATTGGGAAGATGAATAAGGACACTATAAAGTACTTGGGTGCTAATTTAGTATCCTTCTTTTATTTCTTAAGGGACATCTATTTATATGGTTGCAACCTAAAAAATACACAATCACCCACTTCAAATTTCCTTTTACTGCAATGTTGTTAAGCTTATTATTTCATCGTGTTTTGTTCTATAACTAATTTTTCATTCAATAGTTGGAGAACCTCTTTTTGGTATTCTATGTGATCCTCCATTAATTGAACCCTAACTTTCCTTCTTAAGGGTGATGTGACTAATGGAGGATGATACCCATAAAATGCCATTAATGGGGACATTTTGGAGAAGTATGGAAGGAAGTGTTGTACCACCATTCTACTAAGGGTAACCACTTTACCCACTGTGTTTGTTTATTGGATGCAAAGCAACAGAGATAACATGTTGGACACTTATTCACAATCTCAGTTTGTCCATCAGATTGAGGGTGGTAACATGAGTTGAGCCAATTGATTACCTAAACAAAAAAACAAGTCTATCCAAAAATTACCTATAAAAAATAGATATATATCACATATAATAATCTAGGTCAGTGACAATGTGTTTCATATACCTTTCCCTATCAATTATTATCGTACTTTTGTATCCCTTCAACGGTAGCCAAAGGTGTGCCCAATCTGTACTAAAGTATCCATTTAACTTCTCAGACCAATCTCGTCTTAGTAGTAACCCATAATCTTTTGGGATATCTACTACAATGATGTCAATCACTTGCACAAACTTAGGATGTGTCACTGATGCAGGAGCATCGCCAACAACAAGCGAGCGTGGGGCAAGCGCCAACGCATTTTGACACATGATGAATTGTTTGAAATGTTTTGAAGTTGGATACGCCAAACATAAATGAAACAATTAAGAAAGGGTGTACTTGTGGAGAATTCACGAAGTTCCGAGAACCGTCAGATCTTGTAGAGGAGAAAAAAGGTTACAGTGGGGATACCGTAGATAAGTTCAGTAAGGGGATACCGTTTTCATTTCCCAGGAGTTGTCAAGGAAGCTTTGGATGGTTGGAATTCTCCGTGGAGAATT